>PNEQ01116187.1:0-16037 GCA_003012365.1 Medauroidea extradentata | reverse complement strand
CTCATTCGTCGGATGACTGAGATAGTGCTTAGATGTGTATATATACACACACATTAAGTTATCGCTAAAAAAAAAAAGCTCATCAAAATTCGTAGGAATCACAATTCGACATAATACAGTAAAAAAGAGTAATCTTAAGAATATTTCCCCCCATTTTGTTTAAAGTAAAAATGTTGCTTGCGTTACGCGTTTCTGGTAAACTACAGACTTATTGGCGTCGTAATTTTGTAACTTCGTGTTTGTTCTCCCCGAAAATAAAATTTGCTGAAATACTTTTTTTTTTTACATCTTACTAGCTATTGCCTGCAAATTCGTTCGCGATGTTTTCATTGTTAATGGGATTTTTTAGTGCCCCTTTCTGTACCCCTGCAATGTTTGTCCCCCTCCTTTATTTTCCCCGAGCATTCAAAATACAGGATGTCCAGAAACAACCACTTAATAAACACTCCACGCAAATTTTGGGCTTATTTGGAGACGAAAACGTAAATGGAAAAATACTGTACGATAACATTTTTACGTGCGCAATGTAACAACACTGCAAGGAGATAGTCCCCTCTTGCGCTCTGCGTCCAGTTATTACATTATGTACGTTATGTCAAATAAACGTATAAGCTTAATCATGTTTGGACGGCTTGGGATTTTAATCTGTACCACGGCCGTAGAAGAACAGGTCTGGACACTCGCCTGGAAAATTGACCCCCTTGTTGTTTGGCTGCAGTTCACCAAGTTACCGAGAGTGTTGTACGTCTTTGGCGCTGCAGTCAGGGAGGTCGGGCTCAAACTCCACCCACTTCCCTCACACTTGTTTCCAGTGTTTGTATTATAAAGATAAACAATTAATCAAAACGTAGGCCTATATTTTATCAATTTATGAAATACTTCCTACGTTCGCAATCCTCAAGTGCGGCTCCAGTAATCTTTATTTACTTTATAATGTAAACACTGGGAAAAAGTGGGCGGAGTTTGAGCCCGACCGCCCTGACTGCAGCGCCAAAGATGCACAACACCCTCGGTAACTTGGTGAACTACAGCCAAACAACAAGGAGGCAAGCAAAGTACATTGGTAGATAGGCGAGTGTCCAGACCTGTTCTTCTACGACCGTGATCTGCACACATAATATGCAAGTCAGGACAGTATTCGTAAGATAAGTTAGATAAGATATCTGTGGAGTGCAAGAGGGAACTAACCACAGCGCAATGTTGCCACATTGTGGGTGTAAAATGTCATCTTACAACATTTGGCCACTAACATTTTCGTTTGCAATTTAGCCCAGGAATCGCATGGCGTGCTTGTTATGCGGAAGTTTCTGGAGGTCATGTGTACATGTGTGTATGTTTAGGTGTGTGTGTATATATATATATATATATATATATATATATATATATACATACATACATACGTATGAGTATGTATGTACGTATGTATTAATGTATATATGTATGTGTGTATGTATTAATGTATGTATGTATGTATGTATGAATGTATGAGTATTTTGAACAGAACGAGTCATGGTATTTGGTTATGGCCAATTGACGAACACAAAGCAGCTGTGATTGGCCGTAGAGGTTTATGAGTAGAAAGCCAGCAAACATGCTAACAGAAAAATGAAACACCACTTCCATTATGGTTCTGGAAAACTTCCGGGTGTAAACACTGCTTTGCCCAGAGTACAGCAACGTGGTTCGCACGGCAGAATGAACACTAACAGAAAACGGACATGAAAGCTGCTATGAAACTGAACGTGGTAGATTTCAGAAATAATTTTGCTCACAGTGATGAGTCGGTTAGCACTGGCGTGGACAGACCTTGTATAACAAGTGCAGCCGGGAGCAGTTGTATCTGACAAGCAGGTCTTGGTAGGAGGAGGTCGCCGTCACACGCAGACATCCACAATGGCAGGTCTCGCTATCAGAAGTCAGCTCATCCGCGCTGCGAGCCAGACATCGTCTGCAGGTGTCGCAGGCAGGCCTTTGTCAACCCTCCCCCTCCCCTTCTACCACCTTCCTTACCAGGGAGACAATGGCAGCGTGGCGTCAACGTCGCAACTATCGGCACGTGAAACAAGGCAGGAGCTGTGCTGTCAGACATGTAGCCGGCAAGCCTGGGACTGCCTTATCGTCTCTCTGCCCTCGGCGCGCACTCGCCTACATATTTACAAGTGCCGCACTGTAATGCCTTATACGCAATTAAATACGAAGGCGTGAGGACGCGGTACATAATTCAACGCTAAAAGCATTTATCTATAGCTGTAATTTTCTTGAAACCAATTTTGCGAAAATTAAACAATAGCAATACTAGACAATAGTTTTAACCAACGTTTTAAACAAAATTGTTTCCAGTGTTACGAACTTCTGAGGTACAATCTCTGACGCCGGAACCTCGTGCATTTAACTGCGGCGCAAGAGATCACGCGTAACGAATTAGTAATTTTGGATAAATTTGTACACGTAAAGTTGGCAAATACTATTATCTAGGATTGTTATTGAGTATTTTATCCATATTGGTTTCGAAAAAAGCGTAGAAATCAATTGATGTTTTCAGAGTTTATTTATCTACCACGCACTCTTAACATTTGACTTTACGTTTCCGTAACTTTATGTATTTTGTCAATATACTATGCAAACGTAATGTTAAAGTAACAACAGTTGAAAAACGATTGAAAATATGTTTTTTGGAACGGAAATATTGTGATATAAATCATCCTATTTACTGTAAAAGCATACAACGTAGATGTAAAACAAAAATTAGCCCAATTATTAATATTTTTTCTGTTTATTATATTTTTTGAACAAAAGCAACGCCATCTATTGACGCAACTTAAAATTAATTTACGAATATTATTCGAACGCTACTTACCAGAAATTTCAAGTACATTTAAGAAAAACCTGTTATTATTTTTTTTTTTACAAAATCCCAATACTGGAGAACAAGACTACTCAGAAATAAACATATTTCGTTCAAGCATACATAATCAGCTGGTTGATTGAAGAGATGCGGAGCGGGTATGCACCTTCAAAGTTATTTTTTTCTATACAATAAAACGTTTTCTCATGATGTTACTAATGAAGTTATGTAAAATCAAGATGACTAAAACAAAAGTTGTCTCTTATGAAGTTGGTCTCTTACCACTGCATGGAACTCGCTTAGCGGTTAGAGCATTTGCCTGGAAATCATGAGGTCGTGGGTTCGAATCCCAGCGAATTCGAAGAAGTTTTCAGGTTACTAAATGGTTTACTATTATCTCGGGAAAACATTGGAGATAAGAGTATTTCGTATTTCTGGAAAATGGTATGCAAATAACGTAAATATATTAAATTTCTGTTGCGGAAAACAGATTGTCCGTAATTTTATGGAGGATTCCGTTATTAAGAAAAACTGAGTGTCCGTTAATTTACGAAGATTTCTGGATATTTTTTTGCCTATACTTTTCCGTAATTTCATGGAAATTTTTTCTAACGATGTAGCATAGACAAAGTAGCAGCATATCTCTGGCGACGAAACAACAAATATGTGCGGGCGCACGAGATAGTACGACATGCCTTGCTCATGAAGAAGAATCGCTTGGTCTCATCTACGGGGAGCTTGTTCCAAGCAGGATGCTCCCCGAGCCACATATCTCCTTAATGAAGAGCAGACTCTTGCTCGACCGCCTGGCGACTAATGAAACTGGACGACACGCTAGGGCGACTGTCTGGATATAACACAGGCGATATCGCGGCGCAGAGCTGGTGTGGTGGGCGTCAGTCGACTGTAAGAAGAACAAACACCAGTGGGAGGATCATCTACTGACCGCGTGTTTGTGTGAGGCACGGCGCCAATGGCGATGTTGTCCGGCTCGTCTGGGTGCTTATTCTGTAACTGTTTTGTGTTCACATATGTTCCTTACGTAGAGACAAGCACCACGTGACTATCGTTACGAGACTAATTCGTATTCTGTAACGCTTCATGGCGCCGTGGCTGACGTTCAAACGATCCGTGAGCGACTTTATGTAACAGCAACTATAAGGTGGTGTTAGCGTGAAATTGTAAATATGACTGTGGCCGCGGCATTGCGAAAGTTAGATTTCTTAGATGAGCTCGAAAATAAGGAAAAGCGTCGGCTAGTGCGACTTATGAGGAGGCAAATACGTGATACCCTAAATCCGTTCACAGAAATGTACGGAGATTAATTTAGGTGATTGTTCACACACGAAAAATAAAAACATTTCGGTATCAAAATTTACCTCTGAAAAATCCCTTATGTTTCCTCATGAAATTCAACATTATTTCGTAGTCCGAAGAGTCGTTCTCTTAGAACGAAACGTCGTAGCTTCTGCCTCCATTCACAAAGTTGATCCATTACCCAACCTCTAACCTAATAACACTTTCACGTTGCCGCATAGCAAGATGTAAATCGTGTGGCCGCGTGTTACTACTAATGGCCAGAAATATAACATTTACGGTGCGATTTTAATGGTTTTGGAAATGTATCTACAATGTTGCCAAACCTATATCAAAGCTGGGGCCGCGGTAGCCGAGAGGTCAAACCTCTCGCATCCCACCAAGGCGATCCGGGTTCGATTCCCGGCGGGGTCGGTCCCCAGATTTTCTCATGTGGGAATAGTGCCGGACGATGCCGCTGGTCGGCGAGTTTTCTCGGGGATCTCCCGTTTCCCCCGCCCTGTCATTCCGGCGCTGCTCCATACTCACATCATGTCTCCCCTCACCAGCGCTAAAGGCCGCGATGTTAAGCGCTAACCTAAATCTCTCACTCACTTTGCGTAGAATCGTTTAAAATGTATAGACGTGTACAATACACCTTTAACGTTAATACCACATCATAAAATGATATAGTCACCTCTGAACGTCTCATAGAGGTGTGTTGTCGGCGAGAAGACTGGACACCAGTTAGTAACTTGCTCCTTGAGGCTAGGGTGAGGTGTGATGTGTGTGCTGTGTCACCCTTATCGATTCCACACTTCTAGGCCTCGGGCGAGCACAGTCTGTTCACCCATATTAAGGTCGCCGCCTGCCTCGCCACTATGCGAGAGCAAAGGAAGGGATTTGCGTTAAACTATATTGGGAGGTGGCGCAGTCACGTTTGACGGTATCGTTATTACTCAAAAACAACTTTCTGCGCAGAAAAAATTTCTTTCAATCCCGAACTCATGGCAATTGGCTAAAAGCAAACGTTACAGAAAGTCTATAGGCCCTAATCCACCACCAATTTCGACTGATAGAGCAGCAATACCTCAATGTGATATGAGTCCATTAACTTGTACAAAGTTTTCACCAGTACTACGGATTGGTCTAAATATTTGTCTAAGTTATTGTGACGATCTTACTATAGGCCGTTCACGATAAAGTGAGCACTGCATGAACTTTTCTTTCAGCCATTTTGCAGTCATCTTCATTATTGTTAATATGAAAACTTTCTTGCAACTAAAAACCAGTGTAATCGTTTCAACACTCTCTAGAGTTAACATATAGGCCCTATTAGTTCAATAAAACATATTTTTAATTAATTACAAGTTCTGCTAAGTGCTCATTTTACACTGAACACCCCATACAGACTTATACAGCTTAAAAAGTTTAAAAATACATGTACTACCGTATTTCAATTACTTTGACGGATTATTTTTTGTACTCAACCAAATACCCATTTCAAAAGGTTCATAATGTATGTGTGCGTTTTTCTACGACCTTAAAAAGAAAGGCCATGCATCACAATATTAAACAAACACGATATACTTAGCTACCCCAGCTTTGGTGTTCATCATCATTTGCACGACTACGCCACGTTTAAAACTAGCAATTCTGTTTTCCAACACGTATTTCGTTGTGACTGCTTTGCTAGTGTTGGAAATATAATTCCTCGAGCACTGGTCCTGCACTGCAGTCAGAGAGCGATATGCATGGCCGCGATGGATTAAACTACGACCAATCTGGCAACTACACAATAAATAAATAAATGTGTGTGTTGCTAAAAAAAAAAAAAAAAAATAGACAGTTAAATGTCCAATATTTATTGTAAGTCTTAGGGATAAATGTGCTTATGTTTACTGCACGTTACAAAATTTATATTTTCGCATATACAACAGTAGCAAAAGTGTTACTGTTATTTATATAATTTAATACATTATCTTTAGACATAGGTCAATGTGCGGAAAAACATTTCCTAATTTGTACTTTTTCGAGAATTACTATCGCAACAAGTTTCCCAAGAATTGTTTTGCAAATATGAAAATACGCGTGTGTGTTTTTTTACTGTATGTGAGTGTTTTAGGGAGGGGTGCAGAGGTGAGAGGTAAAGCCAACTACGGTAGCTAATTAATTATTCACGCACACCGTTGTAGAGGATGAGGGGAGGGGGGAGGTGTTGTAGTTAAAAGAGGAGAGGTGTGAGGATGGAAACAACTAATCACACTCGAGCAGTACGAACTGCCGGAGAGCGCGAATATTCTGGTCCAGAAGTCGCACCCAACATCCGTGTACACTATTGTTGACAGCTGCACAGACACTTCTCTGTGGGTTTAAAGGCTTGTTCCCGAGTTTTTTTTCAGACTGGTGCCAATAACTCAAATATTTTTTAACCAAAAGTTTTGAAAAAAATTCAGTCAATGTGCAATTACACGATGCACAATACTGTCACCGCGTTTTTTTTTTAAAAATAATGTACCATTCGCCAGCAAAAAAACAATTTTCTTAATTTTTGCTTATTTTCACGACGAAAAACGTGGTACTTTGGGTAATGAAATCTAAAAAAACCGTTCTGTATAATTCTACAAAAAAATAATTCAGCTACAAATCATAATATATAAATGTCCAAACTGTGCTGCGAAATTTTGATATGAGTATTAGGTAGCAATAAAAAATATTTTCGAAATCACTGCAAAACTCCATAACAAGGCCTTAAAGGCGCGGTACACAGCCATTTTCATCACAATGTTACAATTTTTTATTTGTACCAGATATTTTTTTCCTTATTTTAGACAGAACATGTGACTAAATTTGGCTCTTATGAAATTTTATTATCTCTCATAGTTTTTGCGTAATGGCTTGTTAAAGTCAAAATTTGCATGTTTCCGTTTTAAGGACTACGCTAAAACCAACAGACAGACCAAACTGAAAAAAATTCACAGTGGATAAAGACGTCGCGGGCTACAATTTCACGTACATAAAAACAAAGAGCAAAAAATTTTTTGCATTTAATTAAAAATGCTGAAATTTAAAAAAACAATTTTAAAAATTTAATACTTTTTTAATATAAAAATACTTTATTTTGTGGTTTAACATAACTGATCTTGTAGCCTACAACATCGTTTTCACTATTATTATTAATTTTTTGCTATGTGACGAACCGTATAAGAAACGAAATTCTTAGCAACCTTTCAACAGAACCATAATTAATAACTGATTACTAAATAACTAATTGTAACAACCACTGTGTTATGTTTTGGTGGTAGTACGTATTATGTTACGAGAAGTATGTTTATACGATCTTAATCGTTTACGATGTTTCGGTTTAAGTGTTATTATTCGTGGCTCTGACGTAATATCCAATGAAAATTGTTTAAATATACTTTATTTAACATTTAATAACTACGAGAACGGCAACTTGGCTTATCAAGATCATCGAAAAACCATTTTCTTCCAAAAATAACAAACTGCCGAAATCAGAACACTGGAATGTTTCGTCTCGTCTTAACTGCTTCCCAAACCATTATTTAACTCATAATTTTGCTCAGCATTTCAACACTTTCTGCTGTCACAAGACAGCGAGTAGAACAATACTATCAAACTATGATTCTCGCACATATGTTCCCTACCACATGTCACAAATACATATGAAAAAAAATTATTTATAGTTTAAAATTAAATGTAACTTTCGTCTAAACACAAAATACTGTACAGCGCCGCGTACCGTAAAAATAATTACGATAATACACAGCACGCCTAAGAAGTTTCAGGAATATTGTCTCTAAATCGGTTCGAATCCTACGAATTGTTTAAGCGATTTTTAGTGCCTTTTTGACAGTATCTCTGAAATATTTCGCTTGACATGAGAGTTAAATGCCCCGAATTTACAGCGGCAATGAATTGAGGAGCATTTTACTTAAATCCACACTCAGAAATTTATACTGACTATTACGATTCAAATTTTGTTTCAAATACACATAAGGCCGGTCACGAAGATAATATCCTCTTGTCTCTGCACAGGAGTAAAAAATTAAAAACTGTTTTTATAAAAACAGGTGCTTGAAGCCACAAAATCTATAAAAATTTAAAACTTTAGTTTTTATAGTTTTTAAAGTGACAATAACCATGCCACTATAGTACCCAAATTTAAAAAATGCTCGCGTTTTGAATTAAAATAATTTTTTTATCCCAAAAGCTTTCGCGGAGAGCTTTATGGATATTAAAATTATTTTAAATAAAAATGCGAGTATTTTTTAAATTTAGTTATTACTTATCCCTGGATATTATCACATTAAAAACAATAAAAATCAAAGTTTTCCATTTTTATAGGTTGTGTGGCTTCAAGCCCTTATTTTTCTAAAAACAGTTTTACATTTTTTTACTTGAAAACAAAGCATACTGCCGTCTAGTGCTATATAAACAGACGTCCACTGATAAAGTATCTACTCAGTTTAAAAAGTCTCATCGAATTATAAGTAGTTCAGATATTATCGACGAATGAGTGTTCCTGTCTTTGCTCGACGTCTTGCCTTGCCCACGAGGTGAGATGAGGTTGAGGTAAGAGGTACAACAGTGCCAGGGTTGTACAGGGCGCACCCCGAGGAAAGCTCACTGCTGCAGTGTGCACATAACAACAGGACGAGCAGCTACTGATACACGCCTACTACTATATAATATATCACACCGGGCCACTCAGTTTACAAGCACCGCCACCTTTATGCTATGGAGGATCTGATGCTACAGTGAACCAAGTACATTTTCTCTACCTCAGACGTTGAAATAATTGTTTTCTTTTTTCTTAAATTATATGCACGTGTTAACAAACAAACACGACCAATGACTGTATTAAGACAACAGTTGTGTACATCACTGCTGAAGTTCAGGGTTCGTATCAGAAGCAAAATTTATTTTTCCAAACATTTCAGAAATTATACTTGGTTCATGTTATGAGACCCACCATATATGCATCATTTAATTTTACATTGACCCCAACAATCGCGTCCTCTTTTTAGGTTAGTTTTTCATACATTTTTTACTCTTTCACGAAAAGTCACGAGAATATTCTGCATACAGCAAGATGCTAACTCGAATAATTTGCTTTCGTCTAATCATAACCTGGCTGAGCGCTTGGCCTTGTGACCGGGTTACTTCTCGTAAGCGTAATTTTACTTTTCATCTACATTAGAATATTCAGGCATGTAATAACGTAGCACATTTTTTTAAATGAAACGTAAATTTTCTAAACATGCTGATAAAAACCAATATTACTGAAACAGCTTTCTTGCAATTTTTATAGATGGAAAACAATAAAATATACTAGGGGAGTTGCAATACAGATAGACATATAAATACGAATTTTAGCCTTGAAAAATGTTGACTAAATAGTTGCGCAACTAATAGTATTGTTTACCGGTTTCAAATGTCCGCGTTTGACGCGAGGGAACAGCGGAGCGATAAGAACCAGAGTGCCACGCTCGACGGGAAACATGTAGCCTCTATTCACAGCGCGCCAAACTGGCGTGCAATGTTTTAAAATAGGTTATTCGGGATAAAGTGAGCACTCAAAAAAGCCCTGATTTTTTTTATATTTTCCGCTAGTTTATATCTTTCCGCTATATGTAAACATAAACATTGCCACGTGCTTTTATTTAGATAAGCTCGTACAATGTTTACATTTACATTACACTGCTCTGATGAATGTTATCTGCAACATCTACTCATTAAATGAACGGGCGCTGTATATATGCTATACTTAGAGCCCACGATTTTTGGTGAAAAGGATTCTGCAACAATTTGTTTCAATGCCTTATGTGCACATGTGTAGCTCTGCTTCGTGGTCAGTGATTGGCTGTGTTAAATTCTCAGCGTCTCGGGGTTTTACCCGCAAATTATAGACATGTGGTGTCACTGTAACCTTGCTCCTGTTGGCACAAGTCAAATGAGCCACGTCTGTGCAATTATATATTCTGCCAATAATCAAGAAGCAGACATGCAGATGTGCTCGTAAGGCGTTGAAACAAACTGTTGCAGAATTCTTTTCACCAAAAATCGTGGGCTCTAGCTATACTCAATAGTAATATTAGTTATAAATACCTGCGAGTCAACGTTTTATGATACTGTTTTCTCTGCATCGACTCTAATTGGTTACGACACACACTGTTTCCGTTACTTATATCGTAAATACATGCGTAGTAGGCTATATTAATTTGTAATTCAAAACCGCCACTATTAACACACACGACACACGAATTCAAGTTCCGTTCAGCATACTGCCATGAACAAAAAAAATGTTATTTTCTATTTCCACGTGCTCAGGCTGGCGATCGTATAACATAAGAGATTATCAATGATATTCAAAAGTATTAGAAGTAACTGTTTATTAATGTGATCATCAGAAACCCATATTTATAACACAACGGAGAAACGCACTCAAGACTCAACTCTCTTTCAAGCGAGCGAAGCCCAAGCGACGAAAACCTAACTCTGATGCCACCTGTCGGAGGAATTTTGAACTACGTCTGTGGCGCGAGCGTTAGCGGGCGGTTGAATCACTTTGTGATGGCGCTAATCATGTAAAATTACACAGTCAGTAGGTAGGTCAATAAAGACATAAATTAATATTTTAAAGCATATGGTATACAGAGAGGTCGATTACATTTGATATTCTTTCACTAATGCTGTATTCAAATAAGAAAATACACGGAACTACATGCAATGATTCGTTACCAACCATACAAACAATAATGTAAATATTGTTAGTGTTGGCTAATATGTAGTAACGTCTAGTGATTTTTTTTTCAAAGGTTAAATCTTTAGTGCTCACTTTATTCTGATTGACCTATACTTGTCTTTTTCCTATGGGGCTTTAAGCAGTGACCATAAAATTTTTATTTTTGGATGTAATGAAGTAAAGGGCAACGTAAGCATCGCGTTTTGCAATTTGAAAATTCCGACAGTATTTTTAGAGTTACAGCAGTTAAAAAAAATTTGAGAAGCCCGAAAATCATGTTTCTAACTAGCGTGCTGAATTTTTAAAATTATAGAAGCGTACTTTAAAATGTGTGTTATTTTCTTAGATGATGGTGATATGAATAAGTAAAGTGGTTTCTCTGTGAAAACAAATACACGCGACAAGTGCTTACATGTACCTACAAACCTTATCAACTTGGAACGAACCATCTTGGAAAATCTTATTTGTTTTAGCCCCCCCCCCCCTTGTGTTGTTACTTTATTTTCCTGATGCTATATTGGAGCAGATATATGTTTTATAACTTGGTGACCTTTAAGAAAACACTGACCCCAGACACTCGCTCGCAGGTACAGAAGGTGACTACAGGCGCCATACTCCCTGCAAGGTGCTGAGTGTATCGCTCATGTCGCAGCAATAAATAACGGTGTTAATTAAAGACGAGGTGCGCGATATAGCACGGTATAGCACGTGGGTTGAATGTTCACAGCGCGGGGATGTACCTGCTGCTACGCGACACCGTCAACGAGAAGACCGGCGCCGGTAAGATCGTCCTACACATGGGGACATTTAAGGGGTATAATTATCTACAGGCTAGCCTCCATAGTCCTGTACATGCACCAGCGTTGGGAATCATTGCAGCTGCTTGTCATTTCAAGTCTCTCAAATCGTGACGGGAAAACGGAGTGTAAAAGAGAATAAAACTATGAACTAACTAGACAATTCACACCGACCAGGAGGCATGGTTGTCAGTGTACAACTAATGGACAGCTGCTGCCTAATTCAGTACACAAGTACCGTTGTGACTAGAACCATGAAATTTTGCACTGAGTTCTTTATACATGTGTGAGCATTAAGAAAAATTTTTTTAAAAATTCATCCACTGATAAGAGTGTTAAATAGGGAATGAATTTGTATGAAAGTTCGTCATTTTTTATGTCAGAATTATGGAAATTTGTATTTAGACTTTTGTTAATAAATGTAAGTCATTTGTATTAACATTTTTGGAAATTCGCTCCTTAAGGAGGATGGAGCGCCAAAGCAGAGAATTATCACCATTTCCGACATAAATATTTTCCCCTCGCTTATTATAGAAAAGCAAGGCTCAACAATCTGCATATTACACTTTTGTACACCTTCTTACTTTATTACAGTCACAGACTTTCTTATTTTTGGAGCACCGATGGCAGATAGGAAAAATTCTCTTTTTCCTATCTGCCGTCACTGATCCAAAAATAAGACAGTCTGTGACTATGTAGTAATATAATAAGTTGTACAAAAGTATAATTTTCTGATCGTAGAACCTTGATTTTCGATAATAAGCTAGGGGAAAAAGTTACGTCGAAAATTATGAAAATTCACTTCTTTGGCGCTCCATCCCCCTTAAGAGGAGTCCTCGACTGGGGCATGGACGGCGTTGCAGCGTATCACGGGTATTCTTTTTTTTACGCGAAACCGCTTAACTTATTCATATTATGGTTACATACTAAAATAACTATGCTCAAAAATGCAGCACGCCTGTTAAAAAACATAATTTTCGGACATTTCAAAATGGTCAAGAACGGGTTTTTTTTAAACTGCTGTAACTCCGAAAATATTACCTGAATTCGTAAAGTGCAAAGTGAGAGGCATGTGTTGGTCTTTACTTCATATTATCCAAAAATAAAATGTTGTGGTTACCGATTAAAGTCCTGTAGGAAAAATACTAGAACTAAACCTTGAACGCTAGTTTGGCGCGCTGCGAATAGAGGCGATATGCTTCTCGTCAAGCGTAGGACACTGGCTCTTATCGCTACGCTGTTCCCACGCGTCAAGGGTGGAAATTTGAACCGGCGAAGACTTTCAGGCGGCCGCCTACACCACGCTTCTAATGCGTTGCAGTGTGTTCGTAAGCAGGTTTTCACGTGGGCCCATTGTACCAACGTACGAAAAGAAAACAAACTTCAACAAGGTCAGAACCTCATTGTTAAGACGCCACGCTAATTGAAAACACTGTTTCTAAGCCCTCCAACATGGCTAAAAACGGCCTTTTCAGACTGTCGTACTTCAAAATGTACTAAGCGGATGTACGTAAAACTCTCGGATTGCGACCTGCACTGAACTTATTTGCAGACTTTCCACCAGTAAGATTATATGGTCACCGCTTAGTGTCCCATAGTAAAAAGCGTTCGACGGGAAGCTTGCACGCTAGTTCAGCGCTTGGCTCGTTGAGGCGACGCGGCATTTGATGCGCGCTTCAAGGTCGACCTCATGTCTCCGTCGCTTTTGAGCCTCTCACGCGTGGGTTGGCGGCACCCTTAAGGGGTCAAAATAATGGAAGGTAAATAAAGTAATAATGAATAATAAACAATAAAAAATGAAAACAAAATATGAACGAGTAAAACAGAAGGAACGGGCAGAGTAGGTTAACCAATCGTTTGGAAAAAGTCGCATGGCTTCTGAGAGGTTGCCGATGGGAAACATCCATCACGCGTACGGTTAGTACTAAATAATAATTTAAAAAATACAGTACTGGAACTTCTCCGGACGACCTAGGTACAGAACTTCGCCACACCACGTCCCGCTGAAAGAATTCCACACGCACGTAAGTGATGGAGAGGGGGAGGGGAAAGCAAACTTGGCAGTCACGTCGTTGTGAACAGAATACGAAAGTGACAAGAGATTCTGAATTGTTTACTCTCTTGTTTAACACCTTACAGTGTGAAACGAAGTGTGCATAAAACAACGTTCATATTCCTACCTTCTCGCACGGCAATGACAGACTTCTTGCTGATTCGCCCCTCACTGTTCACTTGTAACAATATCGTCAAGTGTCTTCACTAAAACACGCGGTTAAGGGTCATGTCTAGTAAGCTTTAAACACGGAATTCAATAGGAGAATCAATTTTTAAGATAAGTAATGCTTAACAGATCAGTCTAAAATATGTATTTATAAAACTAAAACTATTCGTAGTGACAGTGATATATCAGTAGTATTTCATTCCATAAATGTATAAAGTTTAAGGGAAAACTGTGTTTACTTATGGAAAGATTTCCTGTTTTAAACCTGTAAAACTAAAACACAAATATATAAATTAGTTATTTATGCGGGGCGAACCAAAAGTATCCTACGTTTAATTAGCTAATTATTATATTTCTAGTAGGTGTATAAGTTTACGTTCATGCTGATACTAGACTGAATAATACAGACGCAGGGTAGGGCAGAAATAACTTCCCGATAAGGTAAGTTAATAAGAACCTATCCAAGCAAGATACGAGATAAAACTTGTTATCCATACTGCTGTTTTACTTCAACACACTGTAAATATGACAACCCTTGTTGATACACTGCCTGGGTTTTTACAGGTAGTTTTCCATGATGCGTATGCAGGGAGAGGCGAAACATAATGTGAGGAGTCAAGGTGGGTCATCACAGGCCAAGTTGGAATTGCTGGGTTTTTGTATAGTTTAGTTGTTTAGATATAATTATTAGAAATATAAAAGTATTCTGCCCCAGCAAATTGCATTACCTTATTCTAAACTCATAAATATATAATTAATACGGCCAATACATATGAAGTAATTAATAAAATATTATTTTTAATTATAAATATATTCTCGCTTTTTCAGACTCATCAGGCAACGAGTATGTAAAAATTGGATACTGATGCCGAAGGCATCTGTTTGGTGCTAAAACGCATTAATAATATTTTTCCACTGATTTAAACGAAAATATAGATATGTTTCGCAAATGAAAATTCATCACGCGGAGTGGTACCCCACTTTAATACCACGAATTGTAATTTCCGCTGTTTTTGTGAATATAATTTTTTTTAATCATAAAAGGGAAAGTATATCGTATAACCATCTCTCATAATGTGTTGCAAATTGTGTTTCGAAACCAACCGCGCACACTTCCCACAATGCTCTGAGGCGTTTCTCCGTTACAAAGTGTAAGGCGGCGCACAGTGGGAGATTTGGCCGAAAACGTGGCCAAAAATGCAAAAATCACTGTTTTATCATAAAAATATATACTTAGGGGTTTTTGAGGATGCTGATTACGAATACCATGTTCAAATAACTCTGTTGATAGCCGTTCATTAAATAGGCACTTTTATAACCAATAATTTTCACAGTATATATGTTCAATGTTTTTTATTTTATTTACAACGCCCATTTTATAATTAGGTAATGTAAATTACAGAAAAAGTTATATTACAGTAGATATATTTTAATTTGGTATGTCGCATATTATTGTATTACTATAGTATATTTTTCATGATTTTACATTATTTACATTATAATGGGAACCTGTTAAGAGTATTACAACAGTTAAGAGCAAGAAAACAATAATGGTATACAGTACATAAAGTTAACATGAAATAAAATATACACAACTGAAAAATACATGAATACACATTAAGGAGCCTCCCTGGTACTGGAAATTAAGTAAATTTCAAGAAGTTGCCGCATTTCTTTTTATTTTAATATCAGACAGATTTCGAGGCGATAAGTTTTTTTAACAATGACGATAGACAACTATTTGTCGATTGTGTCTTATTTTTTGTTTTGAAAAACAAACGCATTCGTTAAAAAAAATTGTGAAATCTGTGAAAAATTCAGTCAAAAAACCGGCAATTTTGAAGCCTTTGTTGAAGTAGTTAATTCTCTGGAAAAGCAGTATTTTCAACTATAGCGAAATAAAATCATAATTACTGAAGATATTGCTGTATTGAAACCAATGGTCACTGGTGAAAGTTATAAGTAAACAGACTTAGTGTTTCTGGTGCGAACAAGACGTTATAACTTCGATACCTTGTAGCCGAATGGGCGCATGGCCATTGAAAAGTTAGTAACGAGGTGACCGATATAACTAAACACTCTGAGAGTGTAAATAAGGCAAGGTGCCGG
>PNEQ01116186.1:93086-111584 GCA_003012365.1 Medauroidea extradentata | reverse complement strand
ATTGCGAAATGATGTTCAAACCGTAGGTCATAAAACGGTTAATAATCTCACCGTTAGCCAGACACTAAATATTTATGACTCTCATTCTATAAACGGAAAATTTTGATTGCGCGTATTTCTTTTTTTTTTTTTTTTCCGGTTTTGTTTTATGTAAAACGAGACTGCTGTTTTCGCGTGCCAAAAGTGAAACTAAATTAGTGCTTGTGCGAAAAATTATTACTCTATTTTGTCAAGTAAACGGTCTTAATGAGGTATTTAACGCCCTTAAAAGGCTGGTCGTTTTAGGTCCACTTATGTTGCGAGACATTGATTTATTCTTTAACCTGGTTATCAGTGCTGGTTTTTCCTTAAGTGTTCACTGAGGTATAGTGGCCAGACAACTCTCGCCTACCGCATTTTCAATCTGGGTTATATTCCTATTCAGGTATTTTGATTTTTCGTAAGTGGAAAACGTTGCGAGTGTTAATTGCGGACACGTTTCAGCAAATATTTTCGTCGCTGCCCCTACCAATTCGCTTCACCCACAATTTTTTGCCAGCTTCGCAACAGGATGTGTCACTCGTGTAGAACTGTCAATCTTAAAGCTACCCCATTAATTTATAATTTGCTGTATCGTAACTTTACCCGGCGTGGGACGCATCGAGTTTGTATTTTTTTTCGCAATTTATTTAGCTTACATAAAAAAACACAATGGACGTTAAATTTTTAAATATATTATTAATAATATTAATTAAATGAATTTATATTTTATATACAGGTTATCATCATATAAGTAGTAATATAAAATATGTATTAGCAATGAAGGAGCAATATTATTGCTGTGCTATTTCACAGAATTATTCATAAACTGTTTTTCTAAAATCTGGTATAAATGTTTTACAAAGACACATTCCCGTTGCTTTAAAACAACAAAATATGGTTTTAAATTCTTATTGTGAGAATAAGCTTAGAAGAACGAATTGTTTTTGCACAACAATATTTTCACAATAAGTAGCTAATTCATGCCACAGACAGGGTTTATTCCTTACATCATTCAGGTCATAATATAACTTATATACATTATGATGCCTTGCTGATTGAATGTTGGTAGTTGTGGGCCTACTTATGTCTAGCTTACCGACAAGTTCATAGTTTGTAGCACTGGTTGAACAAATAGAGTGAGTGTGTTCTAAAATCACGCATGTTTTATATATATATATATATATATATATATATATATATATATATATATATATATAGACATCACTCTAATAGAGAGATTTAGAACATAATGCACCTCTTTACATGGATGCTTAAACTAAATATGACATATTTATTTACTCTGTTGCAAACATTTTAATCAGATATTTTCTCTCACGAAAATAAAAAAATTATCAAAATCTGACTGAACACAGCTTTATTAATAGTGAAAATAGTCTGTTTGTCTGTTTGTTTTTCATAAAATTTTGTCTGAATCCTTCACCCACAACTCCCCTTAAATTAGCCATAATACG
The DNA here is from genome assembly GCA_003012365.1 of Medauroidea extradentata. NCBI lineage: Eukaryota > Metazoa > Arthropoda > Insecta > Phasmatodea > Phasmatidae > Medauroidea > Medauroidea extradentata. The sequence continues at coordinate 110,091 of PNEQ01116186.1, read as the reverse complement.
AAATTCTAAGACGTAATATTCTGAAGTAAATAATTAAGGACGCATTTATCAGTAGCAATAATATGTAACCTTCAGAATTATTTTCGTTTATTCTTGCCAGACCTGTCATGTAAATTCGTGTTAGAAATTTAGTTTTACCGAATTAAGTTATTTAAAAAATTGTGATTATATTATTCTCAAAAATGTATATTGTACTGCTTCTTACAGAAGACACCTGACAACTTTGTTTGCTGACACAGTCTTAATTGTGAGTGTTAGGTTTGTTGAGGTTTCATTACAGACACTATGAAAACAACACAATAGCGTCTTTTGGAAAAATTTCATTTTCTCGCAAGATGCTAACTTAAGGGTGTTCGCGTAGCAAACATGTAACCGTTTTTATTTGCTTGGCATAGTGTAAGTTTTATAGACGTTACTTGTGACTACATTTTACACTTGTATATAAAAAAAATTTTAGCTCACACAGTTTTGTCACAGCGGCATGTCAAAGTCAGAGTTTGCTAGTTACAGGAACATAGGTTAAAGAAAAACCAAGTGACTAACTCGAATGAAATAATTTACAATGAAATTATATATAATGGGTAATATCCTAAAAGATTTAAAAACACAAAATGGAATTGCTTTGTACTTTTTAAAAAAATTCGAAAATTACGAAAATTTACCCCATTTGTGGCAATTTTTAAAACATACAAAATGACTGACGATTGAGCATTCCAGTCGTCCGCTGACATCGTAGCTTTCCATACTTCTTAAATGCTATCATAAGACAGTCCAAATTTCAGAATAGCAACTGGTTTATAGTTTGATTAACGAAGAGTGTCAGGTATATTACAAAACATGCATATTGCACAACTAGAGATTTTCTAAGTTTGTTAAACATCAATCAAAAAAGTGTAACGGAATTTGAAAGTTTATGTGTTTACTTGATAAGTTGTCATAAGATTATGAACCTTGTGGGTTTGAGAGCTAGTTTCTGGAATCAAAGTTGTTTATTGCGAAGTGGGCATGCGCACTCTATGTTATGTACCATATAAGTCGCCAGATATCATTTCAGCGTCATTTCACTACCCATGAAGGAAACGCGACTTTGATCTGTAAATAAGAACGCAGAAGCCTTCATGCACTACGAACTAGTTCCATCACTCTGCCTTGAGATAGTACGAGGTGATTTAGTATGTCGGCTGTTACGCAGAAGAGACACAGATACTGCGCGAATAATCTTGACCTCTTCCCGCCGAGCCCCTCCTTGAACTTCATCACTGACGTCACAACTAGTGGAGCCATTTCCTCAGCTGACATTTTCGTGTGATTTGCGTCACAAAGAGATACTAATAATATCATCAACAAGTCTCTGTTATTCTTAAGATAACAACAAGTTTAATCTAGAATTCGACAGAGTGGAATGAAACATTTTCTAAAAGTAGCATTTTTGCATAGATGTTAAAAGTTTTTAAAATATTATTCATGTTTTATCACTGCTACGATATGTCTATTTGTAAAATAACAGAACACATTCTTAATATGTTGACTCAGGCAGTCGCCAAGTAGGTGCGAGTTCTGGAACTTAGTGCTGATATTTTTAATTAATGTAACTATATATAAATACACTGAATGTGTAACTACATCGCTTATTTATCACTACGGTGCCAAAACAATGACATCAAACTAAAAACTCAGTTACACTTTGCTTCTTTGACCAGATTTTTCAGTTGACAAAACATGGACGATGAACTGCGATAACAAGGGACTTTGGAAAGTAAAACTCCTGCAATAACAGTTCTTTTTCGGGTTTTTCTTAGGGATCTCCTGTTTCTCCCGCCCGTTCATTCCGGCGCTGCTCTATACTCACCTCATATCAGCTCTCACCAGCCCTAAATAACTCGATATTAAATGCTGACCAAAAACTCTTTCACCCACTCAAGAAATAATTTACATGCTCTGTTCGCATACATCATTCTTATTGTTGATCAATCCACAGATATTTACTTAAGGCCATGAAACAATTGCAAGTAACTCGAATATTCTTTAACCAAATCATTTAAAAAAATTTAGGCTGTGTACAGTCATGCGATATACAAATTTTGGACAGAGTTTTTTTCCGAGATAATGTACTGTTCGCTAGAAAAAAATTATTTTGTTTCACTTTTTGCTTATTTTGACAACAAAATATCTGACATATCAGGGGCGAAAATCTAAAAATCCGTTTCTTGTATTGTAACCGAAAAATTCAGCTACACACGATGATATAATATAAATGTTAAAACAGTAAGATGAAATTTTTATGTATGTATTAATTCACGTAAAAAAAGATTTTCGAAACCACCGAAAAACTAAAGTGCGAGACTTTAAAGGGACGCAGTTGCGTACGAGATTTAACTGCGTGACACTCACAGCGTCTTCGATTTTGTGGTAGCACTTTTTGGACAGTGTTGCAAAGGAAATAACGTAGTAAAACTAAACAGTTAACGATATGTCGGTTTCCTGTAACTTTTGCTGTTCCGCGATTCGTGTCGGTAATACCTAGTTGTAACCGAGCGAGGTGGGCACATTGGACGCGCATTCGGTAGGACATGGGTTCGATCCCCGTCTCTATACCGAATTCGGTTTTCCATGGTTTCCCGATATCATTTCAGACGAATGCTGGTATGGCTCCTACAAAGGTCATGGCCGACTCCTCTCCCAGCTCCTGTCGTAGTACCAACTTGTTTGCCACCGTCTCTAACGATGTCTCTAAGATACGTAAATCTCACTTACCTCAACATTACGTTGTTGTATTCAGGAATGTGTTCCAAATATTGAGTGGTTTTTGCGCCCCTACCTTTCAAATTATCTAGAGTATCACCTCTCACTATACATCCTCTTTCTACTTGAATGAAACAAATTAATAAGACAGCAGAAACACGTACAAATTGTTCTGTGAGCGGTACCAATTAGTTTTCCTCTTTGCATTTGTATTACTATTGACATATCCCGTAAGGAGCGGGCATTTAATATCACTATCAAACTAATCTTTCGTTGATTCACGACATCTTTATAAATTCGTGCTACGGACCATCATTAAAATAAATAGGTTTCGAATTCATTTGACCTTCGGACGACTTTTTAACGTTAGTTGACCTTCTTACCGTTGACACTTCTTAATGGTTATGGTTTTGGAATTACATTATTTTATGTAATTGGTTAAAATGCATGTAATTTTACAAAAATCATAATTATATTCCTTTAATATAGTCATTACCAACTTTTTTCGCATTCGTTCAAAACAGTACTACGATACTGTGTTTTAAGGAAACAAAGACGCTTTTAACGCGATAAATAATACACATAGAAATGTATTGGACAGGTGACAGAGTTTTCTTTGTGTGTCATAATTATAAAATTGCATTTTGTACGACGAGATAAAACTTTAAATTAAGGGCATTTTATGAGTGAAGCAATACATTTATTTTAGCAGTTACAGTACAAAATTATGGCGGACATTTTCTGGAAGACGTGTACGCCACAAGGTGCTGTCACACTGCGTTCTGATCTAAACGATACATTTTCTACACGTACGAACATGTTAATGAACTTATCCATTCTCGTTTAGTTTTAAGTTGGCAATTTTTAACGTGTGCGGTTTTTAATGCACTATATCATTACTTACATACGAGTTATAAGCGGAAATCGTGCAGAACGAAGCCGTTGGTCAGCGGTTACCTCGGGGATCTCCAGTTTCACCCACCCTTTCATCCCGTGCTGCTCCATTCTCACCTCATGTCACCCTTCGATGAAGGCTCGGTTTCAGTGGTCATGTTGAATATTATTAATTTTTTGCCGTTTCGGAATTCTGATAAGACAAATGTTGAAACGGTGACTGTACCATAAATTCAATTTACTTTGCGCTATAGTACAAGCGTGGCGATTGAGCTAGTAATGTGCATTATAATTAGACCGCATTCAGTCGGGCAAATTATGAATATAAAATATTTGCCACACAGATTGCTGCGTAGTTATAAGTTAACAGCTAAATCGCAGTGTCTCTACTGTAGCGGGAGGTAAACAGAAGTTGCGGTATAATCGCATATTTAACGTTATTCTTATTAGAATTTAAAAAAGCGAAGAATATTATCATTCAATACGGCAACTGAAACCTAGTCTGATGCTGGAAAACTTATCATAAACTATCGAATGCGCAGGCTATAGGGAAACCGACGTGTGTTCTTCTGCGGCAGCCTAAACTTTTACGTTTTGTTATGTTTCCGCCGGTCCTCAACTCAAGCCACGGTCTATGAAGGTAGAGGTCTTGACACTGAGGAATAAAATGTGACTCCCTTCTTGTCGCCGAGCGCTAGTAGTAATTTGGTGGAAGATTTGTCTTGTTTTTGTATTTAGCTTAGTTTAAAATGTGAAGTTGTTACTGGAATTGCGAGTATTATATCAAAGAAAAAATTGGGAACGTAATTTTGTATTGGCACACATTTTCTTACAAAAATAAAATTTTATTTTATAATCTTTTACATGTACATGCACTTTGCAACGATTCTAATATTTTGTAGGGTATGAAATGTAGTTTTTGTTCGAATGTGTCCGCTAAAACAATAATACACAATATATTTCTTCAGACTACTTTTATAAACAGTTCCACACATGCCAATGCATGAACGGACATGGAACATGTATGTATTACATCAGCTTACCTTATTTATATTATTTTATGTAAATAATTGCAAAAATGTTAAAACGCGAGATGTAAACAAGACAAATCTTCCACCAAATTACTTTTAGCGCTCGGCGACATGAAGGAGTCACTTTCTCTTGCTGGAGAACATACGCAGTGTCAAGACCTCTTCCTCTTAGACCGTGATTCAAGCCGATACGCTGTGTAGAAACCAGAGCAGAATCATAGACAGTGTACATAGAGAACTGAAAAATTCGGCTTTTCTTTTGGCTGTAAACCAGTATTCAAGCATGTGTAACTTCTTGATACTTTCGTGCTCAGCCAGTGATTTATTTGACTCATCCTAGAATGCACTGATCAAACGACAAAGAAACAACTGAATACCAGAGTCGGATCATGAAAAAAAAAAAAAAAGGATGCATAATGGTTATAGACCCTCCCGAGAGTGCTCGAAAAATATAAAACCAAATAAATGCTAACCAAAATATTGAAAAGAGTACCACGTTTATTTCCTAGACCTTTATAAAGTACAACACAACATTAACAGCATAGTCATTTGTTACTTCAATCTGGAGGCGGAAGCTTAACAATTTACCTAATTTATTTTAAATCATCGTAAAATGTGTTCTGTTTAAAAGAATAATTTATCCGTAAAACATATTACCGCTAAGTATAATGTATAATTTTTTCTTTAAGTTTGGAAACTCCTTTATTAGAACTATTTCGTGCCTTAAAATTCAAATTTTTCTCGGGAAGAGCCCCTGGACCACCTGGTTTTGGCACCGGGGAAGAAGACATGTATAGCTATGTTTTGAGCCATAGCCCCCTCTATGATTCAGTGCTGGATCCACCACTGCTAAATACAGGTCTCCCATCAAGTGGCATTGCCGAGTAAATGGGTTGTCAATTTTCAAACGTTGTCTAATTGAGAACTCATATATATATATATATATATATATATATATATATATATATATATATATATATATATATATATATGTGTGTGTGTGTGTGTATGTATGTATATATATCCTTGGAGGCTTACCAACAGGTCTTAAAGTTTACTACACCTAACTCAGCACAATCGTTTAAACACTAGACACACATCCTGGCAGACTAGATGTTCGATTCCTTGTCCTGACATCCTGATTTAGAATTTCCATGGGTTTACTAAATTACTCTTGACTAGGGAAAGGAATAATTCGTTATTTCACTGACCTGCATGCCAGGCTACGGTGCGAGAGGTCCTGGGTTCGAATCCCGGTACAGGCATGGATGTTTATGTTGTATTCTTAAGTTTAGTTAGTTTGTAAGCCGTCCCTAACTGAGCCTGAAAAGTGCATAAAACCGGGGGACGTTAATAAACCCTCTTTACTAGTCTGCATGTTAGAATCCATTCTTCTATGCATGCTCAAACCCCGTCCATTCGATCATTGTCTACTTTTCCACTGAATAGCAGCGAATGATCGGGGTTTGTGTATGCAAGTAATTAAAAATCCATAATTGAGACCGGCGCCACAAAAGAAAGAAGCGGCAAATATAAGAATTTTTGACCCATTAGAAACTGATCAGGAAGTGTGTATGTCAGTTGCATTAAAAAATATTGTTTCCTTGAGAAGCAGACCGTCTTCTGGCTTCAGACGTTCGGTCGCGCGTTGCCTCGTCCAATACCAACTATGTTATTGATCCCCGTTAAGGAAGGAAAGGAAGAAGATGGATGACAAGGGAAACAGCAATAGTATCGGTGATTGAAATCGGTACTAGGTTAGCTGTATCGGATTCGGGAAGAGTGATATCGTACCATCTCTGCTTATTTCGACAATATATACTATTTACAGTTAATCTGTACCTAGTGTGACTGATATATATTTTTTCAATTCAATGAAATTTAATTATTTACTTAACTGACTTAAGGATGTACGGATAATAGTGTTTTCGAAATTATATACAGTTCCTAATATTGGACTTTCAAACTGAGGATTACTCATCTAATGATTAATAGTATGGCTGAATTCAACGCAAGAAGTCACGATAATATGATGTACTCAGTTCACTATATAAGATTTAATTGCATTTCAACTGATTTCAGGGATTCTATTGAAATTATTGTGGTTTTTGACTAACGCCACATAAAAATGTTGGAAAAGAACAAATTAGGTTAACAGAACGAATCATCTTTTTTGCTTAACAAATAAATTATTTTATTTTTTGAAAAATCACGCGTCAGATCCATTTAAAATATCGGACGTATTCACTTCCAACTGCAATGTTACGTTGCAATTTGCTATGCGCCAAACTCGAAGTATGTGTTATAGTATGTAGCCGACAAGTGAATTTAGATCGGAATATGTTAGTTCTATATGGCTATAGCGCAACGGTTTTTATATATGTATGTTGAAAATTTGTTTTAAATTTATCCATAAAGGGAACATTATGGTTTTAGCTTAATGTCAACGAGTTTTTATTATTTATTTAAATGTATAGTGTTTTAGTGATAGAAATGGTGAGTGCTCAACATCGAGGTCTTTAGGGCTATTGAGGGGTGACATGAGGTGAGTATGGAGCAGCACCGGAATGAGGGGGCGGGGAAAACCGGAGATCCCCGAGAAAACCCGCTGGCCTGCGCCATCGTTCGACACGATAACCACTTGCGAAAATCCGGAGATCCACCCTGCCGGGAATGGAACACGGATCGCCTTTGTAGAAGGCGGATAGTCTGACCTTTCGGTCATCGCCGCCGATTTACATTTAACGAAATATCGTCGTTCGCGTTACCTTGACTTCTCACGTATTTACTATACTGAACGCATAACAAAATACTATATTTATGTAACCTATCACAATACTCATTTAATGCACGCACCATCCTGATCTGGCCTGTTTGTATTACACATTTTATAATTATTTTAATTTATTTTAGAGTAGGCGTGAAAGGATCATAGTTATTTTTATGTCTAGCAGATTCGGTTGATAGTCTGTTGAGAGTTGTGGCACAGTTAAAGTGTTAAGCGTGACTCTTCACACGGCCTAATTGCCAAAATTTTTTGGAAGATATTATCCCAGACGCAGTATAGGACAGTTACCATACTTCCGTCTTGTAAATATGCAAAATTTTACAGTTGTTACAATACAAGTCTGCTAATTTTAGTATACATCTGACTGTTTTGTAAAACAGTTTAGGAGTGCTACCATGGGTATATGGGAAACTATTCTACCATATATATACTTTATTAACTCTCCTATACACACGTCTGGTAAATTTATAAACAATTTTTTAGACTGTAGCTAGAATAGTTTGGAGGCGGTTCTAATTTTCAGGCATCTACTTGTGCAAGTCGTTTGTTTATTTTTGTTATTTCACACATGTACGTACGTTAATTTAACCTGACTGTGTTTATTTGAGGGTAGAATAAAAGATTAAACCTTGTCTTGTCAAATCAATTTTATTTATCTTTTTCTGTCCTGCATGTAACTGATGATTTTTGTAATTTAAAGAGATCAAATCCATAGGTATACTTGTTAATGATGATAATGTAAAAATAAAATAGATAAAAGTAGTAAAAAAAACGACCCATGTTTCCAAAACAAGTACGCCAGTACTACTGTGTGTATGGTACGTTCCTGGAGCTTGTATACAAGGATGTGTACACTTTCGTTTTCATCTTTTGGTGATTGCCTTCTTGCTGAATATGTACTAGGCTTTAGCCTGCTCTGATAGTGCATTATAGAGCAAAGGCAAAATGTGTAGCCAGCTATAATTAGCTGTATACGCTTCTTGCCAGTTTGATAAAAACTATCGTTTTGAACTGTAATGAAGTACTATTTGATTCCAGATTATTCTTTGCGAAGGATACAATTTTCAAGATTTTTAGAGGCTGTAAGTACCTACCGTTAAAGTTGTATGACTTGATATATTTTATTTAAAAAGTAAACCGTAAATACTTCAGTCTTAAAGGAAGTGTGAATGAAAGGTTCAAGTTTTTATAGTACAAACGTACGTCTGGTTTATATGAATCCATTTCGATGAGATTACATAATATTTGAAGCACCAGCTCAAAGAGTGTACCGTTGGAAATATTTACATGAGCCAGAAGGTAATTATTTCATGTTACTTTTTACAATATTTGTTTAAGTGCTTAAATATATTACGTATTGTAACTGATTTATAAACTACTTGTAAATTAATAATATATATAAAATTTACTACAGTCGCGCTTCAATCTGATATACATTTATTAGTTGTTTTCTATTGTTAAATTTCAATGCAGCGTTAATTTCATTTGCATATATATTAACCTATGCTTAGCTTCCAAAATGAATTACATATTTTTGTACAAAATAAGGTTATGTAACTGCATAAATGATTAAAATTTTATTGAAATGCGCAAAAGTTTCAGCTTCTTTTATTTTCAAAGAAAATGCATAACTTCGTACGTTCCACAAATATACAGGTTCTCTTCTGGACAATTAGTACCCAGATAGTCCTGATATGTATTTAAAATTCTAATTACTTTCTGCTGCTTTTTGTGTTACTGGTGAAGCACAACGCTTATTATTATAAGTTGGAAGCTTATCGCACAACTTTTGCACATTTTGACGTTGGTGGACAGTTGAAGTACGCAAAAATTGTATTAAAATGTTGTGTCAATTGAACATATCATTAGAACTATGATTCAGAAATCACAAAAATTTAAAAAAATATAAAAGGATTCTGAAGAATGCAGAAATCAAAATATCTTTTTCTGGTTAGTAAAAGATTAATATTAGTTAAAATCTCACCATCATCACAAAAAATTACATGTGTAAATATTACTGTTAAATAATATTCTTGTCAAGACATTACCGCTTAAATTTGTAGGTATGCTACTAGTGCTGCCGATTTACTTGTAACTTTAAAGTTAGTGACGTCACTGCAATTACTGGAAACAGTGTAAAAAATATTATAAAAATACAGGATTTATTTGCTTTTTTGGAATCTGGATGTTGCAAATAATTGTTGTAAAGTTATAAATATTATAAGTAATTTTTCAACACGAAGTTATTAAATCTATAGAGGTAATAATAATGCATACGAACAAATAGAAAATAATGTTCAAAATTGCAAGCATAATTATTTTTCTGGGTTTGAAATGGATATGGCAAAACACGAAAAATTTCATCGTTCGTGTCGCGAAAATTATTTAGGATATTATATTTAATCCATTTTTTCATGTACTAATCGTATAGGTCTACGTTAAGAGTGTATACTTGGTTATAAAACAAACATGGCGTAGAGTTGACCGAGTGTGCGTAATTTTGTAGCTATTACGGCACTGCCCACCCAGGCGTCTCGAAGCAATTTGCTGAAAGGGTAAATTATCTTGTGTTTCTCTGTCATTACGCACGTAGTACGTAGTTTCGAGCGTTACCGGTTCTAGTGAACACACGGAAATAACTCAACTTGTCAGTGGCACTGTTTCAAAGTGTTGGCACAGTGACTTTGTCACATGAAGTTTACTGTCCATTTCGATTTCTTCGAAGAAAACGTATAATTTTATTACTGTCAAAACAAGAAGTTCTTCAAACTGTATGTTTATTTTTTGAACGATCGAACATAAAACAGATTGGTCTTGTATTACGGTATGACATTTACTACATAGTATTTAGAAAATGAGCTCAAAATTTAATTAAATATACTTTTTAAAATAATATAATAATAATTTCTTACGGTTTGTAGAAATTTGTAGTTGATTATCCAGTATAGTCTTATTCATTCCTGGTGCCAATATTATTCTGTCATAACTGAGTTCTTGACCCATTTAAGATTGTTAGCGAAGAAAAAATATACATGTAAAATGATAAACATTTTATTTGCTTAAAAATAATATTTACATAAACCATTTCGAAAAGAGTCACACAGCATTATGAACAGATAATTGAGATTTGTAATTAAGGAATTTATGAAAAACAGTAAAATGAGATCAGTGATCACTAGCTGCAGTGGATGCAAAGTTTGATTAATCTAACATTTGTTCTGTTTTCTGCGTTACACTCTCCCGTCATGATTTAAAGAAAATTGAACTATGATTGTACATGTCCAAATTAGAGCAGGACAAGAACGATAACTACGTATTGAATATTACGCATATAGTAAATTCAGTTATTTGATTTTTAATGCAGATAACATCTTTATACGAGAATGGTAGCGTGAAAAATTGTTAAACGTTCAACTTTTTTCAGATAAATAACAGTGTCAATATGCGTGGCCAGTAATACGGAGTTAACGGACGTGTTTAAAGTATTTTGGAAAGCATTAGTATGATTTAGCCGATGTTGGCACAGATGAGTCGGAGTGAGGCACAGTGAGGCACCATCCGCCATGTTGTGATGTCATGGTCCCAGCCGCCATGTTGGATGACCTTGACCTTTGAACCCACCCTTGACCTTTGAACCCACCCTTGACCTTGACCTTGAGTGCAAAATCTCCCTAAATTTCCCAACATTTATTCAAAATTTTCCTTTTTCCCCCTCATCTTATCAGAATTACATTTGTGGGTTCCTCAAAATCAGCATGACCCATTTGTCTTCTCAAAGCGGCTGGATTACGCATTTTTCATGCGTCACTGATAAGTTATCAGTGATAACCAATATTTCAAAACCAAGTAAATCGAATTAATAAAAATGTACTCCTTAAAAATATTTTAATATTTATAATTTATTTTTTAAAGACACATACTGTTTCTGCTGATATCTACAGAGATCTTAGCTATACTCGATCGATTCCCAATAAAATCAATCAATATTTAAAAATATATTTTAATGAAAATAACTTATTAATCGCTTAGAAATCCACAAGGATATTATCCTGTCGACAAGTTCACTCCAATAAAAATCGAGTTATGATCAATATATTTCCGATAAAATCTATCAGTATCCGAAAACACTAAACAAGTAAATTAAATCAATTTTTTTATACATTATATTGAACTCATGTTATTACCATAAAGATAGCTTTAGAGTGCACATCCTATTACTGACATAGGTATACCCGATAAACTATCGATAAAATCAATCAATTATTTGCGATACTAACGTGTAAGACCCTTCGACTGATTTCAAACATAGTAGACACCATCCGAACAACACCACACTCTCCAAGCAACTGACATATCATATACATATCCAGACTACTTAAGCAGACAACCCCCCTCAACACCTTTCACCCCTTACCTTACCCCCTCACATCAACCAACCCCCCACCTAACCAACCATGCTCTACCACTCCCCCACCACCTACCTTACCACCCCTTCACTACCCTTTCCTCCCCTCTATCCTCTCACACCATGTCAACCTTTACTCTCTTACTTTCCTGTCACAGCCTGCACGAACTGTTATCACACGCAACCACCCATCCATATACACAGATACAACTTTCTCTATACTCAGCCCCACAAAAAAATATATATATATGTATTTATACATAATAATCCATGGCCGAATTCAACACAAGTTTTATTTTATTTCTTTCACGTCTCTACCTTTCCAAACATTAAATGTAACATAGGGTGCAGGATACAGATTTTCAAAATGATACAATTTTATTTACAATATATATATATATATATATATATATAATGCACAAACTACGTAAAATCATAAGGTTCCTCTTCAATATATACAATCTTCTTTAAAAAATTATCTCATCCATATAATTGAAACTCCATTAAGCAATAGTGTTTATTAAAAAAAAAAACATTTTTCACTCATAAGATATTATATATATATATATATATATATATATATATATATATATATATGGGTCTGAGTATAGAGAAATTTGTATCTGTGTATATGGATGAGTGGTTGAGTTAAATAACAGTTCGGGCAGGCTGTGACAGGAAAGAAAGAGAGTGAAGGCTGAGACGGTGTGAGTGGGTGGAAGGGAGGAAAGGGTAGTGAAGGGGTGGTAAGGTAGGTTGGAGGAGTGGTAGAGCATGCGAGGTGCAAAAAAAATCGAGTGTCTACTACGGCCAGCTCGCTGTCCAGACTTAGTCAAGTTGAGCTTGTTCAGAATGTATACATAAATTATCTTTTTATTATGTCCGTACCAAGCAGTATTGGATGTTTGATGAGACAATGCATCATACCAGACGACGGTTACTGTAATGATCGTGGATGTTGTTTGAGCTGTCCTACTTACAGTTTGCCTGCGGAGAGCAAAATTCGTGTTATTTTCGTACATCAGGCTAGACAGTAAGCTGATGTACGTTCTCTCGATGCCACCCATGGATCTACAATGTCGTTTGCTTCTGAACGAATTAAATAATAACATGGTAGAGTGACCAAACTTCTGTAAATCATTCACACGCGTGACTGAATCGACTCGAGATAAACGAACTTAAGGGGTATGGGAAGGTACAACGTCCAGCGGACGACAGGAATGCTCAATCTGAACTACTTATAAAAATTCGATGAGGTTTCTTCGCCGAGTAGATATTTTATCAGCGGACGATTATTTATATAGTGGCAGTATGCTTTACTTTCGCGTAAAAAAAATTAAAAGCTGTATTTTAGAAAAGTAAGGGCTTGAAACCACAAAATCTACAAAAATTTAAATCTTTAGTTTTTATAATTTTCAGTGTGATAATATCCCGGCTTGTATAAAAACCGAACTTTAAAAATACTCGGGTTTTGATTTAAAAATTATTTTATCATCCGTAAACCTCTCACACATATATTTTTAAATAGTTTTTCAGTCGTCCTCTCAAAATCGCATCTTACCATAGCCCTCAACAGTTTGCCTAGATAGTTCAAAATTCAAGTTATTTTCGGACGGCATGCTAGAATGCAAACTGCTGTACGTTCTCTCGATGTGTCCCATGGACCTATAATGTCATTTGCTTCTGAACAAATTAAAAAATTAAATGAACGGTAGAGAGACTAAACTTCTGTAAACCATTTACACACGTAACTGACTCGACTCGAGGTCAATGGACTTGGAGATTATTCTCAGGTACATACCGAGCAGCGAAGTATAGTTTAGCACCAAAAATGGCATAACATTTGTATACCTCTGCTCGTGCGTGTTGTGTTATTTGCCAACAATGGTCACATGCTACTCTATATAACGCACTATCGACATCGTCCCTTCTTCGTTTTACTCACGTGGTTGCACTTATATAATATTTTGAGTATGTATCTAGTATTTTAAAAAAACTCTTTTGTGTTAGAATTCCCTAATTTCAAACGACAGTGGAAGAACCTGTTGATACCCTGAATTATAAAAAATCTGCGAGATTAGTTTTTCTCATTTACAGTGACTGGAAAAATTCGCGAATTCAGTGACCTACAATGTTAGATTCAACTACCCTGTGCATTATCAAGCCCCGACTATTTGTCCATTAGCCGCTACTCACAGGAATTGCAGACAGTGAACGAATAGACGGGGCTTGAGTATGCATAGGAAAATGGATTCTAGCATGCGCGTCCACTGAAAAAATAGAATAGTTATAGGTACCATACTTTTGTTAAAATAGGGACAAAAATACATTTCGGTTGTTGGTACTACTCTGGAGAGTTCTTTCAACAATCTGTTTTGTAGAAGAAACAATGATCCTCGTTGCTTTTACAAACCAGATGGTAACTTCTACAAAACAGATTGTTGAAGGAACTGTCCAGATGGTACCGACAAACAAACTGGTTTGTTGTCCCTATTTTAACAAAAGTATGGTATCTGCAACTAGACTATTTTTTCAGCGTTATTGAATTCGCGAAATTGTCCAGTCCCTATTCATCTTTAGAGCCACGATTTTATTGCGAAAAGATTTTATCAACATTTTGTTTCAATGCGTTATGTGCATATCTGCAGTTCTACTACATCGTCTGCGATTGGATGATTTAGGACGTTCAGAGGCACGATAATTTTATTCTGATTGGTGCAGTCACATGAAAGGTGACTGAACAAAGACGCGCTGCCAGTAATCATGAAGCAGAGCTGCCGATGTGCACGTGAGACACTGAAACAAAGTGGGGAGAAAATGTCTTCGCGACAAAATCGTGGTTCCTAATTATTTGGAATAAGTGCACATGCACGAAGCCGTCGGGGAAACAGAAGTCACTTCTTGCTGACAGGTAGCTGCTGTCTGGTCTACCTTGACCTTGACATTCCACGCCCACGTCGCCGAAGCTACCTTGCCGCACTTTCGCTGTCGGGCGTCTATCCTTGACCGCGATTTATAGCGTCCGTTCGCGTAACAATACTCTTAAGAAAAACATACCTCCTGCACCTTGGAACTATTTGCGTTTCTTGAAGAACGCATTCAATGTCTCATTATCAAGTAGGGTCGCCGTGTTTACGGGACGGCAAGATTGAAGAAATGCCTTCACAGTTCTACCCATCTCTTCGTAGACGAGTATTATTATTTCATGGCCGTACTAGCGCGAATTTAAACTTTTTAAACTGATAAACTTAAAAAAAAAAACCGTTGCTTTTATTTCAAGGAGAAATTAAATTTTATCAAATTATATAAACAACAGTGAAACAATAAAATTTATTTCTGTTTGAACACAAACTCCTGTTTTTCATTTTAATAAGCCGTGTCCATTATTTTAAAATCCTAAAATAAATATGAAAATTAGACAATCATTATTACTCCTACAAATGGGTGAAATCAAATATACTAATAACGGCTTAAATTTAAAATTTTTACCATAAGTGTGAATAAAGTTGTTGTGTTAATCAATGTTTTTTCATAAATCTTAGTCAAATAATATTGTCTGTAAAATCGCTACATATACTGATGGGGTTTAAAGCAACACTAGATAGCAATTAATATACTAAGCTATCTCTGCGCTCAGATACACAAAGTGTGGAATAATTTGTGTACAGTTGAACTTTAGAGCTGCTATAAGTTTCGAGTTTATTAGAAATGTCACTGTAACAGCCAGTCTTTGAATTACAGTAGGCTAGTAATGAAACAGAAATTTTAAGGTAATTTCTTAATGTTAATACGTGATAAATTTTTTTTCTTTTTCTAATTTCATTGTCACGTTACCATACTGTGTTTTGTCAAAACTATTATCGCGTTAAAATAAATATGCGGACTTTCGGTCACATATGCTCTCCTTTATCATTTTGATACGGCTAGCATAACTAAAACAAATGAGGAAGGAATTTCTAATGTGTTGCAGTGGGTATCTAGATTAATACACGGACTAACAAATCCAAAACTACTGTAGGTTTTTCTTATAAAGTAACTCACTTATTGCAATGCGTGCTATATACGTTTCTTTACTACAATTTTCAATATGCAATAAATTGAATTAATGATATAAAAGAAGAAATCGAAGTTTTAAAAGTAACTTTAAGCGCTACTGTCGATTACCAAGCCAATAAATAGCCCGTGCTTTTGTTAGGTCTGACTCAGTAGACATCAGCGGAAATTTACATTCAAACAATAAAATTTTAAAACGGGTACATGTTTAAATTTCCAACAATTTACATAAATGTCTAAAACATTAATTTAAAAAAAATTATGTGTACTTACGGTAAACTGATCAACAAAATGCGATAATTTCAAGACGTATAGTCTGCGTGTTTTATATGGATTAAATAAAAACATTCCTCGCATTCATACGTGCTTGTTTTTATCTCAGTGTAAAATGTTTGTAAAATGAAACAAAAAATCCGTTAAGGATGCTTATAAAATGTTTCAAATTACTTATCTTTAAGAAAATTTGTGAGCGTAGAAAACAAATGGTTTGAAAATGCTCCTCAAATAAAGAAAAATTGTAATTACCGCCGTACATTGGAATTTTCATTCCTCTGGAGCCTTTGCTTAAGTGCCGTAATAGAATTAGTTAACGACAACCTAAGTTAACGTCTAAAATAATCACAGGCATGAAACGAATTAGATTTAAAATTAGAACATCTTCGCCCAGTATAAACCGTTGGTGATGATGTTGGCGGATTAAACATTCGATAAAATACATCAATACATCTTAATTAATATTGATTTACTTTTAAACGTCCGTACTTGGATCATTTACACAGAAAAAAAATATTTTTACAAGAAAAAACTTGTAAAGTAATGTTAAAACATTTTATCAGTGTAGGCACAACAAGATTATCGCAAGACTTTAAAGACGTATACGTTTTTCTTATACCAATGGGAACTAGGAGTATTTGTTTAACCGTAGAGTGTTTGATGTGAAACAAAAACTTTTCCGATAGTCTTTTACTTTTCACAATATATTTTCTACTTTTACAAAAAATATATGTACGTATATATATATATATATATATATATATATATATATATATATATATATATATATATATATATATATATATATATATATATATA
>PNEQ01116186.1:77673-92986 GCA_003012365.1 Medauroidea extradentata | reverse complement strand
CAAGCATTTCTTGCAATAGATACTTACATTTTTTTGTAAAGTTATAATTTTTTAAACTCCTTTCTAAATAGTTTTCTTGTAAATGTACAAATATTTTTTGATGTCTGCTGTGTCTTCACGTTGATTCTCATTCCACTTCAGAAACCTCAAGGTTCGCATAGTCAGTAGGCGTTCGACGTTACGCTCACGTGACGAGGAGAACAGGCCGTAGAAGGTTTGCGCGCCACATCCGGTATGACTCATAATTTACGAGAGCGGGTTGGATAATCAACATATCTACAGCCCACTGTGATTGCAAAGGTCACATCACGTCAGTTAAATTGCGTAGGTTTCTTTTCATATTTACTTCTGTGCCCACCGAAATGTAATGTTTGACATAAATACTGCGTAGTTCAAGTTTTAAACCATTGCAATAAACTATTATCATCCGGGTATACTAGTAATATTTCTGGGAATATAACAAATTGAAATACGGCCTAACCTCTTAGTTCTGAATTAACACTATTTAAATATTTGGACGCGCAAAATAGGTGCAGTAAGTGAGAAGGTGGGGAGGGGAGAGAGTCCACCTCATCATCTCCCATGTGGTAATGGTGACTGCAGTGTTTATTTTACTTGTCGATACATAAACTACCTTAGTTGAGTTTAGAAACATAGTTTTACACCCACATACTAGAATCTATGTACAGTACATCGAACCAAGAAATTTACACACATCAATATTAAGTTCATTAATGTGAACGAATTAAATTATATGAAATTCTATGAGGGCTATAGAAAAAAATACACACGTGCCCTATTATTTCTTGTTAATTGATATTATTACTATACTAAGGATTATAATAACATTTCTGTAACTTTCATAGAATTTACTATGACTTAGTTAATTCACATCAATTAACTTATTTTCGGTATGTATAAATTACTGAATAAAATGAACATATTTCAGTGCGAACAAAGAAACATTTTATGTCTCTAGATTAACTTACGTTTTGTGTTCTAAAATAAAAGAAATACTGCAGTAATCATAGTCAAATGTGAAGAATTAAGGTAGCCCCCTATCTGAAAGTTTTTTCTGTACGTCCAAGGCCTGGGATTGCGAAAGTGAAAATACAGACCCAGGAATACACACAGTTCTGGAAGCTTGTCACTGAACTGGCATTCCGTCTTATCGCCGATAGCTCGATTTGTGTAACGTTATTTTGTAAAGAGTGCTTTTTATGTAATATATAATAATAATGCGTGTTAACGTGCAAGCACAATTTGAGTGATTCAGTGCAAATATATTTGTATTTAAAAAGGACATCTAAACCCCAATTTATCACTTTTTCTGCCACGGAAAAACGCATTGTTAACTTAAGTGGAAGACCTAACGTGAAGTTTAAGTGAGTGGAACGTTCTTCGAGTATTATTTTTAAGCAGGCATTATTCACGCATATTGAACATTTTTAAAATTATGTCCTGTCAGTTCTGCACACCGATTGGCAATTTGAGCAGTCGACTAACTCAAAGTAACGTATAACTTATTTTTACTCTAAATAAGCATTAATAAATAGTCATGTATTTTCCAGTGGTTTTCACAGATGTCAGAAGGAATAGTTTCAACTAATTGAGTTTGTAAAATTCACTAGGAACTGTAAATAATCAATAATTCCTTTGTACAGTGCCAACATTCCAAAAGTTAATCAGTAAAAATTCATCGATTATTCTATGGTTTCTCACTGATTCAGTTGTTATTGCTTCATCCGGAATCCGTGAAAAAAATATTAGAAAATCTGTGAATATTCGCTAATTCCGATTTAGATAGTAGGAAGATTCTTAATTTTTCTTGCTTGATACAGAATCGTACATTTCCTGCACTTTTAATGAAAACACGTGGCAATTCATGACATGTGAACTCAAAACATTCGTGAAAAACAGTTCATTGTAATTTCTGCTCCTAATAAGCGATTTTCTTTTATGTTAAAAAGTCAGAATAAATGAAAATGGTCACGTATGACAGTATTTGATTCACAGCCGTGAAATAGGGTTACTTACTTACTATGCCTAAATTTGGGGTTATTTCGATTCAGGTATATTTGCAGTAAGTAAAGGTTCTCATAATCTCAAATTGTATAAGACTTCACCATTCAGAGTTTTAATAATAAACAGTAGTACATTAGATGGACGGGTATCTAGAAATTCTCACATATAATGAATTAAATCTTGTGGTGTAAGGTTGCCCCTGGGGTTGCAAAGTAACCTCACTTTACTATATGGAGTTTTAAACTTAATAGTTGGTGTTCCTATCGCACGCTTCAAATGCGTTGCAGTCTGTTCGTAAACAGAGATTTTTAAACGAAATTTTTCCGTAGGTTCCCATTGTAACAACGTACAAAAAGAAAATATATTTCGTACAAGATAAGAATTTAATTTTTAAGACGTAGTGCTCATTGTAAATACGGTTTCCAAGCCCTCCAAACAGTAGCGGCCCGTGAAGTCAAATAACGAATGTTCTTATACTGTTTCGTAACACAATATAGAAATAATATGTACTATTAAAACAGTCGTAAATTGTTTTCTTTCGCACTGAATTGCGTGTTGTAAACTGAAAGATTCAAACTACAAAACGAGAGCATAATGTGATAAGTTTCCCTTCAAGGTTGTTTTTCATTTTTCTATGTTTCTTTTCCAGGAATATTCAATAAGGCGACATATTTTTCCAAGCACAATTTATTTAGTTGTACGTTTATCATTCTCAGCAAATAGATGATAATTAATATTTGCTTCATTCGTAACGTCCACCATTAAAATATTATTTTCTAGTACGTTTAAACGGTAATGTAAATATTAAAAAAATTTACTAGCATAACCGATAAGCCTACTTTCCTCAAAGATGGTGCAAATTAACTTACATTTAAAATTGTTTACGCAATATAGAAATATTACATTATAATATTCATTTATACGTATGATACACGAAATATAGGTAAAGTTTAGTCAACTTACAAATTAATATACGAGTAGGCCCCTACTCAGTTTAACGAAATCGAGGAAAAAATATTTCTGATCTGACTTTCCACCATAAAGAAAAAAAATTGCCGCATTTGTCAAAATATTACAAAATGATGAATGAGATAGGCAAATATCAAGTCAGCTTTATATGTAGTATGTGTACATAGTTTGATGAAATTTCTGAAAATATTTTATCAGACAAGTTATACTATGCTAAAAATATAAAATAGCCCGCTACTTTGAAAATATGAACACATGATGAACGAATTATACAACATTCAAGGCAGTTTTTAGTACTGCACGTGTACCAAGTTTGGAGAAATTCTTAAAAACATTTCCTTAGATGTGTAATACTATGCTACAAACATAAAAATAGCTTCCAATTCGAAAATATCAAAATACAATAAACGAAATACACAAAAGTCAAGTTAATTTTATGTGTAGTATATGTGTACCAAGTTTGGTGAAATTATGTAAAATATTTCCTAAGATATGCAAATGTATGCTAAATATAAAAAAAAATTACTGCAATAATGAAACTATGATTACTGGATAAACAAAATATTCAATAGAAAAGTCAGTTTTCTATGTAATTTACGTTTACCAAGTTTAGTGAACTTTTGAAAAACATTTCCTTATGTATGTGATACTATGCTACACATAGAAAAATGAAAATATATTTCAATCAAAATTGCATTGCCAGTAGATGTCACAAAAAATTTATCCATTAATACACTCAGTCGAATATCAAAGATTCTAGTGTTTAAAAAAATAGCATTTATTCATTTTGGTAAGATTTTACATGACGTCCAACATAATATTATAGTCTCATGTAACTTGTCCTTATGTTGTGTAATATATCTAATGTACTTGCCTATATTACAGACGTAATTTTAACTTTAACTTTGAATACCTCGCTATAGTTCTTATATTATGTTAATATTTGGTTACTAAATAACGTAAATAATTGTATTTAAATATAATATGGCTGTTGACATTTTCTGTTTATAATATTTGTTTGGAAAACAACTAGTATCGATTGTAAGTGCAGACGGTTAGCTAGGAGATTTTGTTGTGAGTGTTTTGGTCTATTATGTGGTAGAAATGTTTAAAAGAAAGTGAGTTCTGGAATGGACACGGGGAAGACTAGCTATGCTGCATCGCGAGCCTAGAAAGGCCCGATTTTATACCCACAACCTGGATAGTTCGGGAATCAGAGGTCTATCTTTGTGATGGAAAACTGGGACGAGCGGACGACGAGGACCTTAAGTGCTGCAGTAGAAGATTGTTCACGGTACTGTGACTTCTTTCTATAGCGACAGAGTCAGCCTGCACATCAGTACAAGAACGAAAGAATATAGTTTTGGAGAGACAATTTATTCTATATCTGTACTAAGGCACGACTCTATCGCATGGTTCTCGGTACATTTGCCGGAGGTAGTTAGTTGGTTTTCCTCTATTTTGATTCTTAAATCCAGGACAAATTATGGTTTCCTTTTGAGCGTTAATATCCTTCAATTTTGTCGACAGCCACAAAGTACTACATTTCATTTTTTTTTCTCTTATTACAATATTATTTTTATTTATTAGCATAGTCTCACGTAAATGTTTTGAGCAATTTTCTTTCCGTTTCTGTAAACGAATCCACTATTAAATTTTCCCTGATATTCTGTGATTGATTTAGGTAATGGATGTTAAACTTAATGTAATATCTTTCTCTGCATGCATTGGTAAATGTTATATAATTTTTGAGCAAGCTAGCCGTGGTTGAGTCTCATAGAGAAAGCAAAACATGATAACAATTCATACAAAATAAGTATCACAGATTAAAGTTGCCATTTCTCTTCTGAGAAATGTGTCAGACGGTTCAATTGTTTGGAGCTTTAAGCCTACCTGGCTTCCTGGAAAAGCACGGTCACACTTCTCGGAAGTGCACTGCCAAAATACAGAACACTTACATGACACAGACTACCATAACGAGAGTCATTGTTGTAGTAATAATTTTTATGGAAGATAAAAGACATTCGTTTACCAATACCATTTAAGCACATTTACATTCGTTGATACGTTACTAAAAAAATTTCTTCACATAACATTGTAATAATTTCCGAACTTGCCAAATCACCGGTCCAAATACAATTATAATCAATTGTTACATTCATTGATTGCATATGTCTACGGAAAAAAATACTACATTTAATCTGTAGAATTCGAAAGTAAGTTTTTTTACTAAGACAGTAAAAATTCTGTGCTTATTGCTGAAGAAACTACTTGAACAACTTCGCAAATAGTTTCGTGAACTAACATATTGTAAACAGTAATTATTGAATACTGAACATGAGTACAACTAATTTGAGTGACAGTGCCTCTTATCGTCAGGCATATCGTTAACACTCATATTCAGCATTTCGATTTCAGTCGGATGTCTGACGTCAAATTTCCTGGAATATCCGTACTTCTTGACGAATGGCACCAGTAATCTTGCGTCAACAGTGCTCGGGTCTCGGAGGCCGGTGAAATAGCTAAAGACTAGACCGACCATCACGGCGATGAACGTGCCAACAAGACTGTAGTAGTGGAATGATATCTTATACAGCACGAAGGCATCGTCACCCATTCCTTCAGGTAGTTGCTTTGGCCTGTTGAAAAATAATAATGTTTTGTAGTCTCGTGCCTCTTCAATAACCAGTGTCATTTAAAGCAGCTGAACACGGAATACCGTACAACGGGATGATTAAAAACTGGGGTGAAAAGAAACACAATTTTAATGCTAAATTTTCGGTACAAATTTGGTTTTAAAAATTAAAATTTTAGGTAGGCAAGTTAAAACAGTTTACAGACAGCATGAGTTATTGTAATTATATTATTTTAATGAAAAAGGTGTCAGCTAAGAATTTATTCCTAGTTTCATTTCTATTCACCTCAGTGTTTCTAATCACCCCGTTTTACGGTATAAAATATAAATACACTAAAATACGGAAAATCTATTATTTTCCTTTCTGCGTTTTTTCATGTTTTTTATTCATATTTATATAAAATCTTGCAAGTACTGCTAAATTCTACAGGCTTTCTAAAATTTTTCAATACTATGCCATGACGAATAGAAAAGTTTTAAGCTTAAAACCATAAAGAGTGATTGTAAAACTGAAATTATTTCAGTAAACTTAAGAACAGACAAACTAAAGTACCCAGAAAATTATGTTTCGGAAACTATGTACGCTGCACGTAAGTTGCACGTAAGAACAAATGAATGTGCATTTGTGACATAAAACTACAGTATGTTGTAAAGGGCGCCTTGTAAAATGCTGTTCGCATAGTATTTTCGTTATAATTCGACAATTATTTGGAGAATGAAGAATAGCCAAATAAGCAAAACGAAATTGGATATTGTAGGCCGGAAAGAGTCTAAGTTATGATTTATTGCGAAAAACTGCGAAACCAATTTGAATCCATTCTGTATCGTAAACGAGAGTAAATTTGGCTCTATTAGGGTTACTGTGTTCCACTAGAAGTATTACTTTTGATATTATTTGGTTAGCAAATAGATCAAGAGTGCTTGATGCATATTTTGTCATTAGAAATTCCCCAGCGATTTTACAGTGAATTTTTGCAGTGAATGTGATTAAGTCCTCTTGCAACATATCTGCAGGGACCGCCATCTGCTGCTTTGTGAGGAACATTTGAGTACAAAAAATTCTATGTATGGGCAACGTTGAGTTTGATAGGTTTAGGAAATTTACTGTATGATGGGCTAATGAATGTCAGCGTGTTTGACAATTCATCGGTTCTTACAATGCTGTGTAAAATAAGTAGTGACTATTTTGAAGTCATTATCTTTCATCTGAATTAATCTTGGGGCACATGAGACCCAAATAACATTTAACAAACCACCCAAATACATGGGAATACTGTACTTTGTTCTGATGCTCAGAGTTTCATTACTGAACTTTCCTTCACTGTCTGCAGTTCGAGAATGAAAACTACGTCCTTATAGACATGATGATAACCCCACAGTTTCCCTCTAGAATATCCTTCATCTTGACACAGCGGTGCGTGAAATATATACAAAATGACTGGAGTTTGTGTTACGGTGAATTTGGATCAATTGAAATTTATTGGAACCGTAATTACTTTTATCCTCTCTGACAATTTGTATTTTCAGGCCAAATTTTAACATGAAAAAAACAACGTAAGTATAAAGTGTATCTGTAATAATTTACTCGGAAGTTAAGGGCTTGTTCCGTAGTTTTTTTCAGACTGGTGTCAATAACTCAAATATGTTTTAACCAAAAGCTTTCAAAACATGTGAGACAAAGGACAGTTACCTGATGCACAATACTGTGGATGTGTTTTTAAAAAATATTGTACCATTCATCAGCAAATACAAATTTACTTAAGTTTGGCTTATATTTAAGGGGAAAATAGGTGGTATTTTGGGTGACGAAATCTGAAAAAACCACCCTGTACATTGATAAAAGAAAAATTCCGCTACAAATTATGACGTATAAGTATCAAAACTGCGAAGCAAAATTTTAATATGAGTATTAGGCAGCAATGAGAAAAAATTATATATTTTCAAAATCACTGAAAAACTAAGGAACAAGCCCTTAACGTCTCAGGTGACAGTAAATAATTCTTTTAGTTAGTTTTCTGAACAATACGGTGTTCAGAAAGGCTCAGCTAAGTGTGTTATACTCACGCAAGTGACACCGGAACTGTGATGTTGAATCGTTCTTCACATCCCTCGGTAGACATCGGCAGATACGGGAACCTCTCCACCCCCATGGTCTTGTGTATCTGGGCGCCGATCATTATCCACGACACCACCGCAAGACTGACAATGCTACCAGCCAAGCAGCCCTGTAACAAAACATCACATGTCTTCATTACTGATGCACTTTCAACATATTTGACTCTCAATGCGTACCATGACCACATCTCTTAGTCCATTACAATGGCGTGCACAGTGAAAAATCCCATTAATTTGACATCAGCAATACTTTTTCCTAGTTAAACAATTCGAAATTTTTAAGTTTTACGGATAGAACAGTAAAATTAACAAAACTATGTCTATGTTTTATTAACCAAGAGTCACTATCCAGGAAACCAACGTATTTTGGGACTCAGTACGTAAATATAACTGCTCGCCCGACGTTTATTTATTCGCAAAGTGTTTACAAGTATAGTGTAACACCTGTTAAACTGCACCAATCACATCATTACTGAAAATTATTCTAAATTCTTCTTCTTTATATAATATCATTTAATGGAATACTATTCCATCGGACTCTAATTTGTACGTTGATTTCTGTTATTTCTATCTCATCCGAAGTGCAGTTACCAGGAACGCCTTGCTCTAAACAATTACATCTAATACTGTTACAGTTTAGAGACAAGATTTCTTTATTTCTGATGTAAATGATTGCTTTACTTAAAACACAGAGGGTAATTTGAATTCGAAACGAATTTTGGTAAGTTACTATCGGTTAACGAAAACTGGGGCAGTTATTTGGAATAAGTACTATAAATTCTTGCTAAGCACAACAAAGCTTATCAGTAGGGCCACGATTTTGTCCCGAAAAGATTTTTGCCCCACTTTGTTTCAGTGTCTCTCGTGCACATCGGCAGTTCTGTTTCACGGTTATTGGCAGCGTGTCTATGTTCAGACACGTTTCTCATATGACTGCACCAATCAGAATAAGATTATTGTCACTCCGTACGTCTATAATTTGCCAAGGCCAGTGAGAGTAAAATCATCCAATCACAGACGATGTAGCAGAGCTGCAGGTGTGCATATGACGCATCGAAACCAAATGTTGCAAAAATCTTTTCGCCATAAAATCGTGGCTCTACTTATCAGCCACATTCACAGTTTTTTTCAGCTTATAATAAGGCCAGTATTACGTGAAAATTCACAAGTAACATAAAAGTTACGTGATGATGATATCTCTTATTAAAAATTTCAACTTTATCAAATTGAAAGGGATGAGTAAGTGAGAGATTTTTTTCAACGCTTAACATCGATGTTTTTAGGGCTGGGGGTGGGTGACATGAGTTGAGTATGGAACATTGCCGGAATGAAGGGGCAGGGGAAACAGGAGATCCCCAAGAAAACCAGCCGACCAGCATAGTCGTCCGGCCCGATCCCTACATACTAAAAACCAGCATCGATATGATATGTTAAATTCATAATATTCTATAAAAAAGCATTAAATTGTTCAGAAAACATAATCGAACGGAAAAACACGTACTAAATATTTTAATCCGTTACCTATGTTAAAAACGTGTATCTAATAGTCAGGCCTGGTGTTGGGAAGTAGTTTTATACGAAACTACGTATTAGTATCCTACTTAGATAAAACAAAATAAATTAGTATATCGTAAGTTGTATGTTTTTTTTTTATTTTATTACTAAGGGTTTGAATACTCATACCTTAGAATTCGCCCAAGGAAAAAAAGCTCCGAGCACAAACATGCCTAAAAGAGCACCTGCTGTTATTCCAGATATGCTGTTCAAGACCTAAGGGAAATAACGCAATAATAATGTTAGAAAATTAGTAAAACAGTGATAAAATTTACGTTGCAAATTAAAACATTTGAGTGTTTTCGGAGTTCGTGTAAGAAAAAAAATTAAAATGTTGATGTTACATAAAAAACACTATAGACCTAATGTTTTTGATACAAAAATTGTTACAATTTGTTTGCTTCTCTACGGAAATCAATTTAAAAATTTACTGATGAAAGTATTGATTTTTTATATAAACACACATACATACACAAACATTATAATTTTAAAATATATGATATTTAAAAACATAAAAACGTTATCAGAATCTGCAAAATTTAGTCAAGAGATGTAAGCTATCACACATCTTATTAAGAATTTCTTATTTAGCGATACCAAACACATTTCCTCAGAAAAAACAACATTCGAATTTTCCAAATGTTTACTAGTGTTTCAAGTTTTTAGCGCATAAATGTATGGATAAATTTACGGTAAATGAAACTTTTTGATGTATATGGAAACGTTTCAGTTCGGTGCATCCAAAATTCTTTCGCGAATAGGTACTTGAAATGTAGTTCAAAATAGAGGTTTAATCATTCTTTTGTACTCAATAGTAATAGCGTAAAAATTATTGTTTTATTCGTTTCTTTTTCACAAAGGAGGTAAGGTGTTTGGATTTATCTATCGAAATAATGGACTTTAATTTAAATATGTATTATATTTGTAAAATTAAAGGCTATAACACTTACCTTAACTATGCCTCCCATTTTCTCGATAACAAAGACCATTAAAATGCAAAGTACTCCTGTAATTAATACAATGGTCTTCATTATTAGAGGCGATTTTCTCTCTATCTTCTCCCCTTTCTTCCACGGAGATATAAAATCTTCATATATCGTAGCGGACAGACTGTTAAAATTGCTTGATAGTGTGCTAAAAATAAATGTTTATTTTTAGTATTCTATACTCAGCTGAGTAGTATAGTACAGCCGATTCTATTACAGGAGCAGGGAGCAGGAAACCCGGGATCTGTTCAGTATGAGTTTCGTAATTATTGTGTATGGTCGTCCCACAAGTTTTGGTTGCGTATGTCATCTTATCCTAGCTACTCTGATATGCATCAACCTCCATATTGTGTTTTATTGGTTATATAGTTACCCTTTAGGAAGGTCTGACTGAAGTTACTAATCGTTTCCTAGATGCCGTTGATTTTTCAGACTTTGGTGCTGAGTCTTACCACCAGGAGAGCTAGTAGCTATACCAATCGTCTTGGTTCCAGTGTCGTCTGCTAGACAGCATTGGTGTTGTATGTACTACTGGTTCAGCCCGTCTCTGTTTCCTATTCTCACCGCTAGGAGCGCTAGCCAATAAAGTAATTTTTTAAAAGTACAAGGGTACTAACCTTACCAATTCGGAGTTCGGTGTTCCCAGAACCTACATCATTATTTCTATATAGCTCAAAATGTTGCTTCATCCAAAATAGTACAAAAATTATTGTTTTATTAAATACAATCACTGGCTCTTTCTTCGCGCTCGGTAGACACCTTGATACTTCAACACCTTTGTTTTTTTTGGTTTAATTAATTTCTAAACTTATAAAATTTCTCGTTTTTACGACCCTTTCCTTCTGTAATGTACCTGTTATAGTACACTGCTAAGAATTATTATAGTATGTTGTATCCTCGTAAGGCATTGAATATGTTCTAATTGTGTAGGTGTTAGAATATATACTTTTTTTTCTGTAAGATGTTTTTAAGTAGTGTAGGTTAGTACTATTTTACCTTGTGTAGTACATGTCTTTTTCTAATTTTTGTAATATGTAATTCTTGCTTTGTCAGGACTTGGTAGAATTTATGTTACTGGCTAGTCCTTCAAATAAAATTTTTTTAATCCTGAAATAATAACCTTACACAACCTAACCTGAACTACCATGTTACGTATCTAACCTTGTCTCCGTTCTTTCTTTAACCTAACCTAACCTGACCTACCGTGTTACATATCTAATCTTGTCTCTGCTTTAACCTAATACTATTTTCCCTTGTATGTATGACTTATAGTAATTTTTAACATGGTTTATTAATTTTAAGTAATTTTATTAAGGTTTTGTTTTTACATGTGCTAGAGTTCTTGAAATTTATATATTTATCCTGTGCCTGCTCTGTAAGTTAGTTTCTCATGTTTTGTTTAATTCCTTAACATTTATACATTTATAAACTTACTTTCATATTTTGTATGATATTATGTAAATTTCACCTCGCAAAATGCTTGATAAAATATGTACAAAATATACTTATATGTAGAATATATAGTTAATTTTAGTTGTGTTAAACTTTTTTATATGTTATATTTTTGTTCTTTAAATCTTTTTCCCATTCTTATAAGTGTTTTATGTACGTGCTCCTTTTTCTCTCTCTCACTCTCTCTCCCTCCATCTCTCTTGCTCTCTCTCACCCTCTAGGATATTTCATGTTGATTTTACTGTGGTAGACTATTTTTCGTTTTTACATATTTAGATAGAGACACTTCCTTATGTGTTGAACTTTGGTTTATGATTTCTAGTATCGTACAGTAACTTTCCCTACTTTGGTTTAAGTTATTCTTGTATGTAAGTTATTGTATATGTTACGTATTTAATTTTTTGTCTGTGTCTAGAACTTTTAAATGCTGTTTATGTTAAACTTCCATTGAAATATTTGTCAGCAATTTAAAAATCTGAAGTGTTTTCATAGATGTCGGAACTGCTGTACATTTTTATCCTGGTGACAGTGCTCACAACTATTTGTGTAGGCCCTGAAATATTTTACTTTTAGTTATGTGTACATACATTTTAAATTAAATGAAACTTGTTTAGTTGTGTTTGACCCGTGGTTCTTTTGTTAGGCTATTCGTATTTTATATATACTACTCTACTCCGACTTATGTAGGGATTGGAAAACATCGATACCATTATACGAGAATCTTAGGCATTTTGTACCAGTCAACGTCCATTACCGTAGCATTCTGTCACCTATCCATGTGCTAACGCTACATTTTTCTTACACTTATAGTAATGAACTCATTAATTTTGCTTTGGGTAAACATGATTTTACAATAAAATAAAACAATTTTTTAAAGAAATATATTTTGACAATTAAATTTCTTGTATACATTTATTTTCAGTAACATTCTCGAGCTTTTGTGAGACATCATGTCTAACTGATAATTGTACTCAGCAATCGGGCGATGTTCCTTACTTCGCAGTGTAGTATTGGTGAGTCTCGTAATTTCTGCAGTAGTCATTTAGTAGCTGCTAGTAGTGTTTCTCACCTCTCGACATTGTGGCCCTCTGGCTGTATGAGTCTTCCATGTGTACTTCTTCAGTAAAGCCTTGATGTAAGACACTGTCAGGAGAGAAAAAGTTTCATCACATTATAAATGTTCAGTATGTTTTGTAAGGAAATAGTTTGCTACAGTGACAAACTTTAAGAGAAACAGTATAATGAACATGACTTGTCTTTAGTTAGAGTATCCATGTGGTAGAGTGTTTACGCCATCTCCGCACACACATCGCTTGTCGTTTAGCCAAATAAGCGCCAGTTTGTTGCTACACTCAGAATATAGTTGCTTTTTCCGTGATCTTATAATATGTACAGTAACTCGCATAGTCTTCTCTCTGTTCAAAGCTCTGATTTAGTCCTGGAAGGTATTTTTCATTTAGATCGTACATTTCTGAATTCCTATGGCCTTTTTTATAAATTCTCGCAGCACCTGTAGGCATACATCTTCGCTCGCAGGCCTACAGTCCTACAAACTCAGTCACAGGCACACCGTTACATTCGTCTTTGAATTTGCCTATAACCTTCTTGTTTTTAGGCAAGTAGCATGGATGGTTGACAGGATAAATGATGATGAATCGAATTCATTCTGGAAGTCAGGATCGGTGAACATGTCTTGATAAAAGTCACCTGTTTGTATCTCGTAGATGAAACTATCGGTGTACATGAAAGCCAACTTTAAGTCATCACTGTACTCAGCCTTCAATATATCATTGTGGAAAAAACACATAATTACATTTGACAAATCAATTACTGCAAGGCCAGCATATATGGGCTTATCGAACAAGAATTTTTCATGCTCAAGTTTCGCAAGTGACAGGATTTCTGAGTAACTAATTCTGTCTTTGAAGGAAGGTTTTGCAACTAGTTTCTTGAGTCGCATGTTAGTACACACCATTCTCATTCTCTGTCTGTTGTGCTTGTTTTCCATGAGCTTCCCATAGACTGCATTATTAGCCAACTTGTAAAAGTCCTTCTCAATCTCATTTTCTTCTGCTGCACATCTAGTCATATTCAGCTGGATGCATGACTCTAGCCAGGCAGTTTGCTCAAACTCCAACACACCGTGATTTTTCAATCTTAAGTCCATGGCTAACGGCTTGTTTGAGCATAATATAGTGAATGATATAATTCTTCTTATCTATCAATGTAGCCATAAGTTTCTTCTGAGATGATCTTGGATAATATCATTTATCGGCAGAAATGGTAGATCTTTGTGTTCCTTGTGTAGTTCAGGAGGATTCATTACATCACATTCAATTATGTATCCCACAGGAGAAGTGTCTGGCACACTTATTATGTCTAGGTCGGTACTGGACCACTTGAAATTTCTTATAGAAAGAAGCAGAGTCATAGCCCAATATACAAGTTATTAGCATCCAGGTACTGTAGATAAGTTTCTGGCTGTGTAGGATTGTATTTCTCACAGTCATTCTTGTTGTTAGAAACACAGTGTCGCTTCACGCACTGGGCCACACTCCCTCGAATGCCTCTTTAGAGAATTAAGTACATGGCATAATCTGTCAGAAGTTCGAGCTTCACTACTGTTGCCATCAGCGCAGCACCGAATGCATATCCGGGTAAACTTACATAATGCACACAGTATAGTCCGTATGTTTTTAGTCAGAGGCTGCGAAAGTTCTCAAATACATTTTCAAGTAGGAGCACACCAGTTTTCAAATAGATGTCGGAGTAGTTCTTCAGAGTTTTGCAAACGAATTTTTCCCAACAGCCTGTGCATATTTTTAGTCTGGATCACTAATGTACATATCGGTCAGTCGAGTGTAGAACTTTTCCTTTAACTGTAGCTCTGTCTCATCTAATCTTACGATACTGTCGATGTATTCGTAAGGAAACACTTCCTTCCCTCTCACTAGTTAAAATTCATCAGTACTGAAGAATTTCACAGTGTTGCAGAATTTTGCTGCCGGCAGATTTACTGCTAATCTCGCCAGACTGCTAGCCATGAAACAACATAATGTCATAGTACAGTAGTATATGTAAAGAAAGAATAATCTAAAAAAATAACCACGGGTCAAATACAACTAAACAAGTTTCCTTTTAATTAAAAATGTATATACACATAACTAAAAGCAAAATATTTCAGGGCCTAAACAAATAGTTGTGATCACTGTCACCAGAATAAAAACGCACAGAAGTTCCGACACCTATGGAAAAAATTCTGATTTATAAATTGCTGACAAATATTTCAATGGAAGTTTAACATAAACAGTATTTCAAAGTTCTATATACAGAAAAAAATTAAATAAATAACATATACAATAACTTACACGCAAGAAAAACTTAAACCAAAGTACGGAAAGTTACTGTACGTTACTAGAAATCATAAACCAAAGTTCAACACATAAGAAAGTGTCTCTATCTAAATATGTAAAAACGAAAAATAGTCTAACACAGTAAAATCAACATGAAATATCCTAGAGAGATAGTAAGAGAGAGTAAGGGAGGGCAATAGAGATGGAGGAAGGGGGGGGGGGGG
>PNEQ01116186.1:67278-77573 GCA_003012365.1 Medauroidea extradentata | reverse complement strand
ATGTATAAATGTTAAGGAATTAAACAAAACCATGAGTAACTAACTTACAGAACCGGCACAGGATTACAATATAAAGTCAAAGATTTATAGCTCATGTAAAAACTAAAATATAATAAAATTACTTAAAATGTAAAAAATATTAAAAAATACTATTAGTCATACATACAAGCGAAGTAATCACTAGGTTAAAGCACAGACAAGGTTAGATATGTAACATGGCAGGTCACGCTAGGTTAGGTTAGGTTAAAGAAAGAACATAGACAAGGTTAGATACGTAATATGGTAGGAGGTGAAGTTAGGTTAGGTTATGATTTAAGGATTAAAAAAATATATTATGTTAATAATTAGCCAGTAATATAAACTATACCGAACCCTGACAAAGCAAAGCAAGAATAACGTATTACAAGAATTAGAAGAAGACATGTACTGCACAAGGTAAAATAGTACTAACCTACACTACTTATAAACACCTTACAGAAAGATATATATATATATATATATATATATATATATATATATATATATATATATAATAAGACCTACACAAGTGGAACATATTCAATGCCTTACGAGAATGCAACATACTAGAGGAATTCCCAGCAGTGTACTTTAATACATTACAGAAGGAAAGGATCCTAAAAACGAGAAATTTTATATGTGTAGAAATTAATTAAACCTTGAAAAAAAAGGTGTTGAAGTATCAAGGTGTCTACCGAGAGCGAAGAAAAAGCCAGGTAAAGGGATTAAGTAAAAAAAATAATAATTTTTATACTGTTTTGGGTGAAGCAACATTTTGAGCTATTCAGAAATAATGGTGTAGGTTCTGGGAACACCGAACCTAGAATTGGTAAGGTTAATACACTTGTACTTTTAATCAACTACTTTATGGGCTAGCGCTCCTAGCAGTGAGAATAGGAAACAGAGACGGACTGAACCAGTAGCACATACAACACCAATGCTGTCTAGCAGACGACACTGGAACCAAGACGATTGGTATAGCTACTAGCTCTCCTGGTGGTAAGACTCAGCACCAAAGTCTGAATAATCAACGCCATTTAAGAGACGACCAGTAACTTCAGTCAAACCTACCTAGAGGGTAACTATCTAGCCAATAAAAACAACATGAAGGTTGAAGCACGTTAGGGTAGCTAGGATAAGACGACTTACAGAAGCCAAGATGTTAGGAAGACCTTACACAATAATTACGAGACACATACTGAACAGATCCCGGATCCCTGCTCCCTGCTCCTGCAATAGAATCGGCTGTACTATACTACTCAGCTAATATATATCATCATAAATAGTCGTAGCAGTGTAATATTATGTACAGTATTTAATAAACTAAACGAAAACATTTGCATGTGTATCAATTATTTTTTTATATCGAAATAAAATCTGGGTTCAGATTGTTTTACCCTAGTTTCTTGAAGTTCAAACCATTTAAGTTCTTACAAAGTTGTAGAGTTATAAAATCCAATCTGGAATTACATGCTGTCAAACTATGGAAGAATTGGTGAGCTTTGCGTCTACACATTAAAAAAAAAAAGAAAGAATTTATTGGGAACGGAAGCTAACAACACGCCACAATGGCAGTCAGTAACTGGGAGAGGCAGTGGCCAAGGAATTTCAGCATTCAGCTTTAACGATTTCAGGAAATCATTGAAAACCAAAGCAGAATGCTTGGAGTCAGCTATCGAAAACGCGTTATTCTGAATTCAATGAACTCAGGATCTTTTTCACAATTGGTCAAATAACTACCCAAACAATGGCGTAATGTTCATTAAAATTTCTGTTGTGTTATTTAAAATGCTTATACGAATATTGAACGAAACGTTACCGAACAAAGCTATTAATTATTTTAGTCAATGTAATGTCTTTTATATACCTACTTATTTAAAGATAAAATGAATAAAATTATGTTTATTACCAAACCGATTCATTGCATTTGACACCTGTTGCTATATTTCAAATAATAGTTAGCAAATTTAATTTAAACATTCTTGTCATAAATTGGTTACATTGTCGATAATTATTTAAAATAGACTTCAGAAAATGTTTTATAAATGTGGGTTACAACGTGGTACTATAAAAAAGAAAGTAACGATAGCTATAGAAGACTATCCTAATCCTTGAAACGAAACCAAACATGTATTTTGCAAGACTGTATTATGAAGAAGGAATAAAAAAATCATAGAGATTACAGATTACCTGGGTTTGAAATTGTTGAACTTAATATAGTAGCCTCATATGCTGGGACATTTCCAAACCAATACACCCTATTATTGATTGTTTATCATTAAAAATATTTAGCAAATTAACGAATTAGGTGTGAATTTACAAAATTGGTATTTCTAAGGTAGCATTTATAAACAAAGATTCGAAACAAATTGGAATTGAAAATATTATTCGATCTTCATAGATTTAATTCGACGTCTTTTTAACTTAATGAATCAATTATACACTATCAATACCTCAGAGATGCACTGAAAATTCCAGCAATAAACAACCCTGGAAGTCCTGGAATATCAGATGCTGCGTCTACGGTAAAGTACGAGACAACCTGATCAGCTTTCTGTACTTTCTGAAAAAAAAAAAAAAAAAAAAAAAAAAAATATACCAATTTAATTTATTTCACTTTCGTAAATTGTGTGCAGACTTGCATATTATTTAAACCATTATATTTTATAAACCCCACTACATTAATATTAATAATAATGCATTAATGCAGACATTATTTTATTACACAATTTTTTCTAAATAGGTTTATTGGTAGTTTATAACAGATTTTCCCGTCAAATTAAAATGTGATCAGTTTTTCGTATTTCTATTATTATTGTAACCACGCTGAAAATTAAGTATGTTTTCTTCGTGCAGTAATAAATAGTGTTTGAACAACACTCAATCTCATGAAATAATTTTCAATTTAAAACAGTAGTATCGATTGTATAGCAACAAAATATTTCCAGCGACAAGCACTGAACTACCTGTAATAGAATATTAAACTGAATCTTATAAGTAACTGCTGTCAACTCTTGTTCACGTAAAAACTTTTTCACAACGGGATTAAATTCGATTTATTTATCCTCAGAAATTGTAAAGACTAGTTGATTTAAAATGGTAGACGAGACATTGCTACTTAAGAAGTTGACTACAGTTTTACCGTCACAGAAGGCGGTAAAGAAACTGCAGGGAATGCAGTAAATATTGTCTTACCGCGTGTGATATTCTGGTGAACGTATCTTTACTAGTAACTACCCAACGCTAAGCATTTAGGGATAACTTTGAAAATCCCGCCAACCGGGTTGTTGGAAAGCGTTGTAGAACGTTGGAAATTCAGGTAATTATAATGAAACTAGCTTGTTGGCCCCCGTGTCCTGACCTAAGAAAGGAAACAGTTTTAATACTTTGGGTTTTAGCTAATTTAAGGGGCGAACGACTGGAATACTCAATCTTTGACGAAGTCTGTACTAATCATAATTGTATGGATATTTTTGTCGACTAGATAAATTATTAATTGAGGTCTGATTATAAAACACTAGGTGGTAGTATACTTCGCATTCGAGGAAAATTTATTATATATATATTTTTAGGAAAACAAGGGCTTGGAACTCCAAAATCCCGAGAAATGGAAAACTCAAATTTTTATAATATTGAATTAGATAAATTCCAGATCTCTATAAGAGCCGAAGTTACAAAGTACTCACGTTTTCATTTGAAAATAATTATATTACCCGTAAACCTCTGCGCGATCTGGCAGCGACAGAATTATTGAAATAGTATATTAATTAAAACATTTTAATGAAAATTATTCCTTTTTTTAATTTAACTTTCAACGAGTTTTAAATTGTTATTCTTGACAGTTATTTTAGTCTACTATTCGTGTATATAGTTCGACAAATTTTGGTCAATGGACTGGAAATTTTTTAAGGGAAACAAACACACACACACAAATTATACACCGACCCACACATAGACAGGTTAGGGATCTCATATGTCAATTTTTCTTTTGGAAAGAATACTGTAAATTATTAAAAATACTCACCTTTGATGATATTAGGTCACAATCGTAATAATTTGAATATATGAGCAGGCCAATAATTAGTGTAAGCAGCTTCACAACGATGTATCCAACGGTAGACAAAACCAGAGATCTGTGAATAAAATAGTTCTCTCAGATCTTGTTCAATTTTTAAACTTGTGTTTACTGAACCATTGTATTATGTGGTGATTAATAAGTTAGTAAAGTTCTGTTTCTTTTTTAAAAAACAATGTAACAAAACTTTATGTTTTCAAGTATTTAAAATTAAAAAACTGTTTCATTCGTTTGATTAAATAGTAAACTTCCTTTAAATATAATAACACAAAAATTATTTTGAAGGTTTTTAACGTAAAAACCCTTTTCGTTATGATCCTAACTAGGTCAGTAATTTTATATTATTTAGCTTGCTTTTATAAACATTCCACGCGCATTAATATTAAAAGTAAGAACTTTTTTGTTACTCAACCAGACACGATTTTGGCTACTTAACCTTCTAACATTGAATAACTTAACTTTATTCCAATACTGTATGTGTTTGTTAGCTCAATATTTAACTTGGTTAGACTACATGAAGTATTGCATCTTAAAATATATTGATTTACAGTTTTGCTGTCGGTTGTAAATCATGATTTTATCTTTGTAGTGTGCGCGTTGCACACAGACGAGGAGAAAATTTAAATTCATTAAGTAAATAAAAGAACATACATATTTATTTGTGTAGAGTACTTACTTACAGTTTTAAAGATTATCCACTCCTATTACAACTGATGAAATATATAATTATAGCAATATGTTTTGAGGCAACCGCGTAACCAAACACATTTCCAACCACTAATTTTCACAGTGCCTAATCTATTACCAAATTATAACACGTAAATTTTTTTAACATATTTGATATATGTAGCTTAGTTAATATCCAGGAGATTATCATTATGCTTGTTACCAAGTCAACTCTCTACTAAGGTTAATGAACGACACACTAAAAAAAAAAAAAAAAACGAAATAGTCACTTAAATAGTTGGTGACAGAAGTCCTACTTCAAAACAACTGATTAAAGTATATTTGAGTAAATCACACAGGCATACATAATTAGTTTAGAAATTTAATTTATATATTTAATTAAGAATAAGCATTTTTACTTCGTTATGTTGCACAATGATAAGTGGCGATGTTTATTGAAGGAAAACATTACTTACATTCTGGCTTTTTTCAATGTAGGGAGCGAGATGAACTTCTGTACAATTCCTTGATTCACGCTTGTGTTACTCATCGAGAGAATGACATGGCCCAAACCACATGTCCAGAAAGTATTTCTTGCAAATGGATCAGGGTTAAAGCTAAATAAAAAGAATACACACATATACTATTTTCAGACGTAAATAATACGTAACTTGAAATACTGAAATACAAAAAAAAAAAAAAAAAAAGGTACAATTAAATTACCAAATATTAAAAGATAACTGAATTTGTTACTGAGTAACTCCTTTCTGAATTTTCTTTGCATGTTTCAAAATAAACTTTTCTTTTGGAATACAAAAATTTGAACTTGCGAAGAGATAGAGAGAGAGAGAGAGTTCGGGAGTGGTTTTCATGTACTCCTTACAAATAAGTAGCGGATAGACAGGGTACACGAGGGCAGTCCATCACAACCGTGATATGACAGACTTCTGAAACGTGTGTACCGGATTCCAAAAAAAAAACATAAAATGCCACCCTATGGTGGAGAAGCCACGGAATGCAAAGGGTGGGACAAGCGGGAGAACCAAGAGAAAAAAGCCTCCGTAACGCTCTCCTCATAACACGTGCAAAAATCAGAGTTGATTATCACCGGAACTGGAACCCGCATTGTTGTAGTGGAAGGCGAATATTCTAGATATTACACTAACTGCGGTCCTGTACAATGCTAACTCCAACTGCGAAAGAATATCTTCAAAAACAATACGTTGAAAACAAAAATTCGTCACATTATCAGGGAAGAATTAATACCTATTTCTGATACGTAGACTAATATTCTAGGATGCCTAGAGTAGAAAAGTTTTGTTGAGTTTACATACGTAAATATAACAGTGTTACAATTTCATTGCAAACAGTGTCCGTATGTAATACAAACTTTTCTATTCTGTAGGACATAAATAATAATAATGAAACAAATAAATATATTGTATTAATATAATTGGAAATATACTTAAGGAATTTATGGTGAATTATTACTCACGGATATCGCTACGTTAATACAAAAATTGTTAAATTGTCAAAACTTCTATATGTGTATCACATGTATGAATGAATGAAGATATTTGGTCAGCGCTTAACCTCAAGGTCCAGTGTGCTGTTGAGGTGTGACATGAGATGAGTATGGAGCGGCACCGGAATGAAGGTCCGGGGGATATAGAAGATCCACGATAAAAACCCACCAAGCAACGCCATCGTCCGGCACGTTTTCAACATGCAAAAATCTGGGGACCGACCCCGCCGGGAATCGAACTTGGATTACCTTGGTGGACGGCGAATGGTTTAATTATTCATCTACCGCAGCCCACAAATAAATAAATATGTATATACATTTTGCATTACAAAGCAGAGTACAATAATTAAAAAAGTATAATATATAATCTACAATTATATTGTAATTTACCTAAATAAATGTAAAACACACATTTAATTATTATTTTTCTACATATGTACTAATTTAGTCAGGTGTACTTTTTGTCTCCTTTTAATATATATACGGGACTAGTAAGATAATAAATGTAGCTTTGCTGAAATATTTGCTTGTTTAACGAATGCAAGGAAATTATAATTAAACACAAATAATTTTGTATTAAAAGTGTTTGGTATGGCTGTAAGCATAACGTGAGGTAAACAATATTATGTAGTGGGATGTACATACTTAACTTATGCACTAATTGTCTTAAGATAATTTTTCATTCCTTTTATAGTTACTCTATAAATTTGAATTACATAAAAAATTACGACTTTCTTTTTATTTTAAGCTAGACCGTATGCATTATGTTCTTTTACTTAACAAGGTTAACTGTTTCTTGCATGTATAGTGACTTACTTAAATAATTCCAACCTTCCTCCTGCCTCACTTCTGTCCCACATTACACCAAATCCACCAATTTTGATGACACCTAGAATAACGATCGCTAGGCACGAGCCTACGGTGACGAATGATTGAAGAAAGTCCGTCCACACCACTGCTTTTAAGCCTCCCTGTAAGTGAACCAAAACATGATTTAAAATATTACCTTAATTTAAGTAATCACTTAATTATGTAGAAATGGTTTATTATATGCCTTGATAACGGTTGATTTCTCTTTGATCATATACAAATAGAAGACAACTCATGGTCCCAGAAATAATTGTCATTAGATCACTATTATTAATTATTTATGTCTCAAACTAAGTAATTCTTGATAGGAAAAGTAATAAAATTTTAGATGTACAAAACGTAAATCAAATACGTACATCAGTTTATTAACTAAGGAAATTTCGGTAGTACAGTAAATGCGTTTTATAAAAGGCTGGCTTTATATTATTTTGTTAAATTTTTTTTCCCACAATAAACAAGTATAACATTATACTTTTCTGCATCGAATAATTAACACCCACCCAAACTAAAATTAAAATATTATAACTACAAAGCCATACAACCTTAAAATGCATACATTTTAAACGAGATATTTAAGTAAAAAAAAATACTTACAAGCATTGTATATAGGATGCAAACACCGCAGACGACTGAGGTAATGAGATGAATATTGATTCCGCTAACTGTAAAAAAAAAAAAATTATATAGACATTCAACATATATTGTTTTTTTTATTTACAGTTTTTGACATTTTAACTATATTTTTCTTGGAGGGCATTTTCTCGAAACGTTCGTACAAATACAGATGTAATTATCTGATACATAATACACAGAGCCACAATTCTGCCGCGTACAGATTTTTGCAACGATTTGTTTCATTAAGTTACGTTCACATAGGCAGTTCTGCTTTATGGTTATTCACAGCGTACCTTTGTTCAGACATGTCTCCAGTTTGACTGCGCCAATCTGAATAAGGGCATTGCGACACCTCACGTCTGTGAATTGCCTACATAACTTTCAGAATAATGAGAGTTAAAACAACCAATCACTGGCCATGAAGCAAAGTACAGATGTACACATACAGCAATGAAACCAATTAATGGAAAATTCTTATCGCCACTAAAAAATGGCTCCAGTGATATTTATTCGTTGTGCACTTTTTCAGTGCGAATCCTGCACATAAATTATTATCTGGATAACAACATTATACCTTATTTCGCTTATGATATTCTTAAATGTAAACAAATATTTTCACTTTATATACGTATCATATTTTAATTTCAATGTCTGGGTGAAACGTATGTAGAATAACTTGGTTGAAACACATTATCTTTGTTGAAAGACATTACCTTGGTTGAAAGCGAGCGCTGGCACGTAAACGACTATTGGTAGCACTAGAATGACGTTGAGTGTGTAAAGAAATGATGCCATTGTTCGGGCCCGCTTGTCAAAACGTAGCTCTAAAAACTGAAAATCATTGACAACAATTTGAAAACTTAAACTACGTGGAAATTAAAATGGCGAACATTTTATGAAGAATAAAAAATTCGCCTGTGTTTGTACAGGATGTTCCAAAAAATGGTAACTGAAAAAATATTGCTTCTATCAGTAGTACTAATGTAATTATGTGTTTTGTTACACCATGTGAAACACATTGTTGTGTAAGAAAGCCCATGAAGAGATATTTTTGGTTGGAATTGGCTAAATTCACAGTTCACTATTTTTAATGCACTATTTATTATATTATGTCGACATTACATTTCAGTTACCATTTTTTTGGAACATCCTGTACCTTACCCTACGTTGAACACTAAACCAAAATAATGGACATTTTAAAATTCTGTAAAATTTTTCAATTTTATGCAAGATATTTCAATTTAAAATTTTTGTTGTGTAATATTATATATATTTGGGTGCAAATGTCCCCTTTTTGGCTTTTCTTGGTTCAGTTTTTTAGGAATCATTATTATCAACATACCGTAAATAAACAAAACGGTAGTAACAATAAATTTTATGACTGACTATAAACATTCACTACTAGGCAAATTATGTAAACATTTTGACCTAAGGTATGGAAAGTGTCCTCATAGATTGAACGAAACGCACAAAAATTACGTTTTTTATAGCTAGGTTTTGGTAGGACAAGTAAATAGGCTAATAAATGTGTTCACTAAAACATATAAACATTAATGTAAACGTATATTAACGTCGTTTAGCAAAGCATGTATTTCGGTCGTAGTAATTTAATAAACAATATATATTTATCTTAATCTGCTAATATTTCCGACATGACATTTGTGATGCAAATACAAACATTTATTTAATTTAACGTTTCAAAAAATTACTTACGTATGCTTTACGTTACAAACTAGGTTATTTTAATGACAAAACCACAAAATATATATTCTTAATTTTTATAAATATCTTGATTAAAATACACACATATTAACCAAAAATTTTCTAATATTTCTGGTAAAATATTATTTACTATGAGTGTTTTCAACTACAATTGCATATTATGAAATACGAACATGGACACCAAAACAACAAAAGCGAAATTCTCGAGTAAACAAAATGGCAGCGTGTAAATAAACGTAGACAAGCCCTGCGTTCATACAATTTTAGTATTTAACATTTTCGAGTGCTTTATTCCCTGTGTCTTATAATCGAGTCTCGGGATATATCACATATAATTGTTAAGAATATTGCAATAACACTCACCTCAAACACTGATGTAAGTTGAAGGTCGAAAAATATCGGCAGAAATGTGTAGTAAGTGATGGCACATACTACAATACTTGACAAGTACTGATTGAAGTGCACTATGCCGTAGGTGTAGTATTCTGCTGGCAGAGCTGTGATAGTGATACCAGAGATGTGACTAGAAGTAAATAAAGATAATGTGATCCACCTTTATTTTAAATGAGAAATGTGATTTGAATTTGCGTATGGAAAAATTTAGCAGCGTGTCTGTGCTAAATATTTACTTATGTATTAAATTTAATGTACATTTAGGCTTCTTTGAGTTATAAAACTAGAATCTGTTTTACATGTTTAATACAAAGATTATTTCCTATATTTAAGTCAGAAAACCAACGATAACCTATTTCACAACTGATAACAATGAAAAAAAAAAAAAAAAACGCGCGAACAATATTAATT
>PNEQ01116186.1:32079-60505 GCA_003012365.1 Medauroidea extradentata | reverse complement strand
AGGTTAGCTACCTCATATTTTTTTTTTTAAATCCGAAAGTAGGCTTAATTATTTGTCTGTTAGAAAATACGTTTTTAGTTTTCGACGCGTAAGTAGCGTGATTTAAAATACTTGCTATTAAAGCTGATAGCTGTACATCTAAGCAATTCCCCTTAAAATAAATTTTCCCGCGCTAAATACATTTATGAGAGCCCTGATGAGTATACTTGTGTAAGCTTGTAGAGATCGTTGCGAAGTAAGTACGGAACCTACCGTAAACAACTTTTAACGCGTCGTCACTGCCGAAATATACTAAACTATTTTTTAGCGTTTCCATCGTACAGGCAATGAGTGAAATTTGCGAGTGACTCAGAGAAAATGTTAACAGTGATTACATGCAGCAGCAGTTAGGTAACTGGAAATAAAAATGTCTCGGGGTAGGAGATTGGGCGTGAAGATTCGTCAAGCACAGTTTAATTCTAAATTTGGTCTTCAAGTCACCAGAAACATCGAAGTGAATACTGTGTTGTACGCTCATAAAATCGTATGAAATAGGTATTCATACAACCAACATCACTACAATACAAATATAAATTGCATGTGATTCTGCGTCTTAATTACGAAAAATTTTCTTTGGCCATAGGGGAATATAGGAATAGAACAAGCCTTGTGCAAGTTATCGTGAATCGGGCTTGATTTTTGGGGCTAAATCGCCCAAATTAATGGAGTGATTTAGGTGTTACCTTCGTTATTAATAGTTGCTGTTAGTTTTCATTATTCTTATCGAGCCGCAAACCGAAAATGTGAGTGTCACAGCTTCCGAACTAGAACTATGTCTAATTGGTTACAGGAAACGACGTCGAAACGGTCTTACAAAAAGTATGTTAGTCCTAAAAATCCAATAATCACAGCCACAGAAAATATGAGTAAAATACTTTTTGCAATACCGTTTCAAAGCAGAAAAGTACGTTATACAGAAAAATCGGTTGTCACAGGGTATATTGATGCATTTCATTAATCAATTGCAGTGTGCACTGTCAGGAAGTGGAAGACTTATGTTAGTCTTTCAAACCATGAAGATACCACCTGCACTTCTGCATTGTTCGGTGAAACGGTTTATGCAACCAGTCAGAATTGATTAAAACCCACAATACAAGACATTCATGACGATTACGGCAAAATCCCTTACACATCTGCTGAAATAAAAATTTTATTTCCTGTAAAACTACACAATTACTCCTGTTACGCCGGAAAATAAGTACAACATTCAGGTACATTTACACTTATTCCGATGATAATTAAGTTCATCAACCATTAATTTAACAAACATTAACGAAATTTAATATTTTATCAATAAAATTATATTTCGTTGTTTATTCGTTACATTTTACAAATTTAAAACTCTAGTTTTAAATACAAGGAACAAACAATTATTTTATACAAAAGTTTAGAAGTTAGCTAATGTCGTGTATATGTAATCATTAAAAAGAATGAAAATTTTTCTAAATTTATCTAAAATATATTTTCAAGGGTTTAATAGAAAACTTTAAATGTCAACAGCCATTTGCAAATATAGCAGTACAAATTGTTTTTATATTATGCTCCTGAAACTTGTTGAAACTGTTTAAAAATTATAAATAAGCACTGAAAAATTTAATTTTCCTAACCAATCTTAATGTAAAATAAATAAATAGTGAATAATTATTCAGCTGCCAAGACTCTTCTTCGTGTCATCTAGATCCTCGCTCGTCTTTAAGTTAAGCATCTCTTTTTCTGACGGATGTCTGACATCTGTTTCACGAGTATGTCTATACTTTTTCATGAAAGGAACCAATAACCTGGCATCCACAGTTTTTGGATCTTGAAATCCTATGAAGTAAAAGACAGCTAGGCCTACTACAAGAACTACTAGTGTCCCTAACAGGCAGTAGTAATGGAAGGATATC
Organism: Medauroidea extradentata; assembly: GCA_003012365.1. Taxonomy (NCBI): domain Eukaryota; kingdom Metazoa; phylum Arthropoda; class Insecta; order Phasmatodea; family Phasmatidae; genus Medauroidea; species Medauroidea extradentata. The sequence continues at coordinate 58,580 of PNEQ01116186.1, read as the reverse complement.
TTGTAAAGTACGAAGGCATCGTCGCCCATTCCTTCCGGTAGTTTCGTAGGCCTGTTGGAGGAAAAAAATGTGGAGCTATTCATTGCGACTCTTGTACACCGCGACTCGCCCTTTTACCAACTACCCGCCGAGCGCACGTTATTTTATTATTCCTTTAATTAATCAGTTCACGTATGTTGTATTCAAATCGCCCCGACTAGCCCATCGGTTTTACTTTACTGCAGATCACAATTCAATGTCAATAAGTGACCAATCACTCAACGTTCATTTTTCGAGGATCCACATAGGTTCAAACTACTAAGTGAAACGATTGACATTAATTTTCAACGACACCCCATTCCACATGGTCGTAAACGCCCTTATTCGCTGCAGGAATCGAACAACGACCTCCCGAACCACACTCAGGCCACCAAACTGGCTCCTCGGCCCACGGATGGTGATCAAAGCGTCTGACGCTTAATCGCCTTTGCCCGTCAATCGGATGTGATTACACGCGTGATAAAGCCTCTTGGTAACGCACTTCTGGCAGCCTACCGAGACATGAACCCGCGGTACACAGACCCACGCGTCCGTCCGCGGCTGAGTCCCGGGTTGCTCTCTCTTCTCCACCACCGCCGGCACACACGCCAAACGACGATTTCTGACGCGGCTCCCTTCAGCCAATCAAGAGCTTTGTTTCAACTGACCGACCTTTCGGCACTGCACCGAATTATGGCGATTACGAGCATATTTCGTGGTGATTTTATTCCATATAATCACAGTTTATATTTATCTACTTTTGACACCATTTCTTCCTATAATTAACTATACTTATAGCAACACATATATGAATACATAAAATTTAAATTAAACTGTTGGGAGACTTGGCCGTTAGTTAGCTTTCCTCGCCCCACCCCCTGGCGGCCTCGGAAAGGCAGCAGGAGGGGCCGGCTGGCACTTTCTCACTGCTGACTACTACACAGCTCCAAATGTTTCCAGATGTGTGTGCGACTACCTTGTCTCTCCTCTCATCATCTACCCAGTCCGAAATAAGGAATATAAATTAATTTTCACAAATCATCCCAATATCATACCTATCACATAGTACTATTTACACAGAGTACAACAAAACTTGAACCAACTCTGTACTACAATTCTAGCTTGTTTTACATTCCCGTGATTTGTGATACTAAAAACATCTGATACTTAATTCTAATAGCCAGTATTTAGTGATATTTACTGTGTATCGGGCTATGCCTATTACAACACATACCACCGATACAGCACAAAAAGTTGTTTTGTATTTAAAATAATTAAAAGAAGTTATTTTACAACAGAATACTACTACCACAGATGTAACTACAATTTTCACTTACCAGTGATAAGAAAATTTAGAACTATACTTGCTAAACTTAAAGGCATATTTGGTTGCGTGCAGGAAAAGCTCATTTATTGAAGAAAATTTAAAATAAGAAGTTAACAAATAAAGACAGAAAAATAGTGAATACTGTTGCATAGGTTGATTACACCAATAATTTTTAAGGAAGAAAAATTTTAAACTAAATTCTGGAAAGTTAAAATGTAGAAAAAGTAGTCTGTATATTTAATGCATGTAATTTAAATTTTCTTATGAACAAAACTGCTTGTTGTTCATCATATTTAGACACACTGAAAATTCTCCAAAATAAATAACATCGTCACCAACAGACTCTAGTACATCAGCCGTGACAGGTGTGAGCGGTTTTGGGACATATGACTAACGTTGTGTGTTCAAGCTGTACAGTTCTAATTAGGCTGTTGAACAGAGAAGCAGCGCGGCAAATAAATTATATTCAATAACGATACATACCCTTCAGTGTTAAAACACAGCACGTTGGAGCTTAGCAAGACTTTTCAGTCTCTCTGTTCATATCAATGGCCCTGTCCAAAAGGAAAACAACTCGGGAAATTGATTTTTTTTATTATGGCTCACCAACACATAGAATGAAGTCAAATCTTCTCAGTTGAAAACAAAAAACAAGACATAAATTAATTTGTTTTAATGACATGGCACTTTATTCTGATAGACAGTAAAGAGCTAGGAATTGCAATTTGTTTATTTTGAAGTGTGATATTTTAGGAAAGGCTGACTATAAACATTTTAAACACTTTTAATAGTTGCCTCTGTACTTTTACTTCAAATTGACGTCAACTAAATATGTTAATAAACCGGTTTTTCGGCGAAACGGAAATATTTCTGTATGCAAGTTTATTCAAAACTGGGAATTTTTAGTTATTTTCCTTTTGAATCAGTTCATCGATATTGCATAATTTATTTACACAAATCTTAATAAATATCTACATGGAATTCGATTAATATTTACTCACATCTGAAAATTATGGTAAATAGAAATAATAAAATAGTCTTCCAAAGTTACCCCTGCTTATGGTATATAGTTTATGTTCAGTTTGGATTTTGCGAACGGATGGGCTAATTAATATCAGCGGGTAAAAATTAGAAACAATTGTTTATGCGTGATCTTTGAGCAACTTTTGCAGGGAGTTTGTATTATTAACTGAACAGTTTTAATGGTCGTACGCGTTACCAAGCGAATTTTGCTGGGTTTCAGAAAAAATAAAAATAAAACCGAAAGCAAAAGCAGTTAGTCATAGTAGATGTTAAAAAACGTATATCATTACACATGTAAGGAAAGGATACAGTCTAATCCTAAAAGACGACACAGAAACCTAAAATAGAAAAGAAATGGTATCGGTACAAAATACACTCACATCCTAAATACCACACGAACATAAAAACTATAAATAAAACAACAGAACGTGGTTTATGAAAACTGTCCACGAAAATGTATGAGGACCGATGACTTCACACACGACAAGTAACACAGACGGATGTGGATACAAACAATGAAAATAAGAAACAACATACTTAAAGTTCCATGGTTCTTTCTACGACGGGTAAAGATCTCTGTTAATTTTTAATTTCTTGTCTAGATATTCATTAATATATAAAGTCAATTGGTAGCCCATAGGATATATATATATATATATATATATATGGCCTGTGATATTAGGTACTATTTCAATATATTACATACAGAAAAAGTTTCTGCTTATATTTTAAGTTGTATTCTATAAACATGATCATAATTGTTTTGTTAAGTAATAAACATATGGATAGTATTCGTTTTGAAATATGGCACATAATACATTTGTCTCGGAAATGTAGCATTAGAATTGGTGTACTGAGAATAAGTTTATATTAATTATTAATCCCCGCTAAAACTGAAGCGAGCTAGTTATACGGAACCCTTAATTAGTAAATCTATTTCTATAGTTTTCAGAAGTGAAAATTTTGTTTATGTCCTTTCTGTAAATTCGTGTGGCTCAACGCGTATTTGGCGAAATGTCAGCAAGTTTTACTGTGAATCTAAACATGTTTATAAAGTAGGAATTTATAATTTACATTAAAAGTAAAATTCTAAAAGAAACTTTCATAAATGATTTGTACTAAACCATTAATCTACATTTAAACTGTTCAAAAACCTATATGTTTTGAACAGTGTAACCTAATTACCATGGCGGTAATTTAAAAAGTTGGTTCGATTAGGTCTAATTGATAAAATTCTCGAATGATAAGATAAAACATAAAGTTAAGAGCGAATATTTAAAATTTTTCTGTGACAAATCTTGCATATTTTTGCTAGAAAATTACCAGTCAATTATGCATCCGAAATGCTGCAAGATTTTGTTTAGTAAACAACATTACTATCCCTAAAAAATAAGGGGGTATTTATTTTAAGGTTAAAAAATGCGTGTAATTGTATGTGTGGTTTTATGACAGTGAATAACACGAAGGATTTTATAGTTGGTTTACGTAAGCATACAAAAATTAAATTTAAATATAAAAGATTTCGTGTCACGTTACATTAGACCAGAAACACAGAGTAAGTCAAGATTAATGTTGTTAAGTCCATAGTAAATATACCTGTGGCATTTTCACAGTATGTTAAACACCACCGCATACACTATCAAATGTACTGTTCCAGCAACAAAATAAAATTATAATTCGAAAGGTATACATTCAAAAGTAATATTTGTTTTATTTTTTATAACCCGTTTCTTTTATTTTATCTTATGTGGTAAAAACCAATTAAACACATGTTGCAATAAATACTCTGGAAAAAAAATTGATTTATGCTTAAAACTGACATCACATTACCTGCCAGCGTAACACTTGTTATCACCACCGCTGCTACAGCACTACTTTGGAAAAGAAACTAAATTAACTTTGTACTTCACTTGACCTTCTGCCGACATTCTCGTATCTTTAACAAACTATGACTAATATTTACTGTACATTGTAGCCACATATATTCCGATTTTATTCAACAGTACGCTCGCATAATCGAAATAAATTCAAACAGCAGCCATTTACGTATAATGAAATCAACAGAAGAAATACTGGGTCAAATTGCTACTTACTATATGTGAGCAAAGAATAATAACATTTGGAAAAATTGTTGCCTAAATATGACATGTAGGTATAAAATTGTTTACATGCCATATTTTTCGTAACTACAACAAATTCATAAATTAAATACTTAGAAATATAGTGACCTTACTGAGCATTATACATAAACTGTGATTCGTAAAGTTCTGATGTCTTGTTACACATGTATCATGTGTAGTTAAAATATTCATACGACCGCTATTTTGATAGTATAAATAAAAAATAAATACAGGTTATCAGAGTAACCTTATTAAGTATAATACGTGTTTCAACTTAAATGAAATCCGGTCCATGGGTTCGTATGTTTTACGGCAGGACACTTACAAACACGGACGTACACTCAAAAAGTCTCGGACAGGACGGTCAGTTAATAGTCCTACGGTTCTCTTGTGAAAGTATGCCGGTAAAATCATTCCCGTTTTAGAAATTAAATTTAACTGTGTTAACTTACAAATAGCGTAATTTAAAATACTGTTAAATATACCTGATAACCACATATGTCTTAGCAATTCCCGTAAAGTACATTTTCGCAAACTTAAAATAATAATAATGGCACTGAATCTTATCTGAGGAGTTTCATCAAGATCAGTCAGCTGTAAGGATGGAACCTACCTTCAATAATTTAAATCCCGTTGTCACTTTATAAATACGTTAAACAGTTTTAAACATTTCCGTTACACACAGTGACTGAATTTCAGCGAAAGACTTAACTAATCTCATGCGACAATAGTTTAGCATTTGGGAAAAATTAACATTGGAGATTAAAACTGATAGTGAAGACTCGTTTAAGAGCGGTCTGCACCAAAACATTCGTTATTTTATAACTGTAGCAAACATTACTAACTCTTACACATAACATTAATAATAATTCCTAAGAAATAAAATATATTTTAGTTCCGTAGCTTTCATACAAGCGCAAGTCAAAGTATAGAATTGTCTTTTTTTGCTACTTACCTAAAGCGAAAACTATTTAAATAATATAAATTGCATACTTTAAATAAAAGTAAATGCATTAAGCTACTGAATGACACCTGTGTATTTTCACGTTAAAATTGTTTGTATTAAAACATATCGAATATAATCTACATAAATATTTGCATACCATTAATATAAATTCAATGTTTGGTTTTCAAGTCTTCAGGAACTTTGCTATGTACACTTATAATCATATTGATTATGTATTCTGACGATCAACTAAAGTATAACACTAACATAAATTACGCGTGAGTCCACGTTTTAGTTACGGAAAATCACCATTAGCCACACGAATACAGGAATCTAGAAGCCTTGTGTATAAGTATTTACTAATCGGGCATAATTTATGTTGCTAAATTACCCAAAACACTGGATTTATAAAGACTGGCACAGGTGCTACATACATTAATATAATGTAGCTAGCTCCTCTCGCTATACGAAGCAGCAAACTAAAAAAAATCTTTATAATAAATATTTTTTGTGCTTTTACGAAAAAAGGTTTCGGTAAACTGGTTCCCAAAACCAATCTTGTAAGTTAATAAACATTGTGTAAAATTTAGGGGCATGCTTGTGAATATACAAATTGTATGTATATTTAGAATGTTGCTTTGTTTCTCATGAAACACAATGCTCATGTATGTATATGCATATATATAACATGTAATGTATATATATATATATAAAACATTTAATGTGTGTGTATATATATCACCAATCCCCACCTTAATGACCTGCGACATTCTTGTTGTAATGTCTATGTTGATAAATGTTCTAACATTAGTTAACAAACTTTTTCTTGTAAAATTACGAAAATGAACTATCCTTTCTTACGAGCGAGAAATGAGTCTAATTGATTACAGGAAACGACGTTTAGTCGATTTTGCAGTTGGTATTTTCGAGTCTCAAAAACGACTTCTCTTCATTCATATTAAGAGGAAGTCTTCTTAAATGTGAAACGTTGGTATTTGCAACCATTACAGAAGCGGTTGCAGTACAGAAAACGTGATAATCATGAAAATTATATCACACACACACACACACACTTATGTCTAACTAAAATATTATAGAACTAAAAAATACATTTTCATACAAAAATGCCAATTCGTTTTGAATCAGTACAAAATAAATGAAACATTCTTGTATCTTTGCTATACATTTTCTTTTAATAAGATAAATTATCCTAAAATTTACTCACAAGAAAATTAAGTCCATTAATTTGTTTGTAAACATGTATTTTATTACACTCTGAATTTGTAACATTCCTAACCGATGTACCCATTATATTTAATACAATTAACAAAAATTTTCATTCCTAGAAAGAATATTTGATGATATGTTATTGCTTCTCTAATTCATAAAATCTTAATACAATTCAAACTGGTTTTAGAAGTAATATCAGATAATAAAGAAGTGATGTAATCGAAAGAATGTACAGGTAATATAATGACAAATATTAGTAACAATAGTATACGTAATATATTGACAAAGTTTCGTTCGCCTTATAATAAAGAAAAATTAGGAAATACACAATTTAACGTTAAAGTTAGTATAAATGAAACAAATTTAAAGAGAAAATAACAACATATTTATTGTTGAATATTTTTCAACAGCCAAGACTCTTCTTCGTGTGGTCAATGTCTTCGTTCGTCTTTGAGTTAAGCATCTCTTTTTCTGACGGATGTCTGACATCTGTTTCACGAGTATGTCCATATTTTCTCATGAAAGGCACCAATAACCTGGAATCCACAGTTTTTGGATCTTGAAATCCTGTGAAGTAACTGACAGCTAGGCCTACTACAAGAACTACTAGTGTCCCTAACAGGCAGTAGTAATGGAAGGATATCTTGTAAAGTACGAAGGCATCATCGCCCATTCCTTCCGGTAGTTTCGTAGGCCTGTTGGAGGAAAGAAATGTGGAGCCACAGATACATCACAAAAACTTTTTCAATATTTCAAAATAATTAAAGAAAGTTCTTTTAAAACAGAACACTACTAGTGCTGATGTGACTACAATTTTCGCTTACAAATGATAAGAAAATTTAGAACTATACTTTCTAAGCTTTAAAGGAAATTTGGTTGCGTGCAGGGAAAGGTCGTTTAATGAACCAAATTAAAAATTAGAAGAAAATAAATAAACACTGAAAAAAATAGCAAATACAGTTGCATAGAATGCTTATACCAATATTTTTTTAAGAAGCAAAATTTGAAACTAAATTCTAGGAAGTTAAAATGTAGAAAAATAGTTTGTATATTTGATCCAAGAATATATATACACGTATACATACATATATATGTATGTATTCATACAAAAAATTTAATAAATATCCACGTGGAATTCAATTAATATTTACTCACACCTGAAAATTATGGCAAATAGAATTCAAAGTTACCCCTGCTTACGGTATATAGTCTATATTCAGTTTCGATGTCGAAAATGGATGGGTTTATATCCGGCCGACACTACAACTGTTACTTAATTTTACATTGTTGTGCTCTCCACGTCTGCCGACTCCAGTTTAGGGAACTTTTACTACAGGCTAGGTATAACAGGATTGTTTAGGAATGAGTTTGGCAATGGCAAATTTAATTTATATTTACCAGGAGTCGGAAAGGCTGCTATCAAAATGATAAATTGTAGATTTAACATAAAATATTATGATTAAAATCTTTAGTGAAAACAAATTCATTAGAGTTTTTAATTATATATATATATAATGACAATTTATACTATCAAGAAATATTGGAAACCGGAGAATTCACCTTATTTACCAGAGCAATTTGTATTGGAAATTTTTCCTTGTCAAACTAACAACATTGAGCAACCAAACCTATAGTGGGATTAACCTGACTTTAAAAGTATCATACATGTCAGCTTCCCTAATCTTCTTCGCCTAGGGGTAGCTTAGACCACAAATGCACAGACCAATATCAAAGCGCCCAAAGCTAAAAGCAAATAATACAGATAACAGTCAGGTATCTTACCTACTTACATGAGGTAAAACAATTATACCAACAATAATTGTTATTTTTGTTATATTATTTTTTGACTAAAATAATTGCTGTCATGTTGTTACACAATTACATCATTAAACTTTTAACTTATTGTTTATTTTTTTATTTGATCAATATACTTAGTTTGTTTTAACGAAAATCAATGTTTGGTAAACATAAAAATTCCATCGGAACGTTATAATGCCATTGTGAATTTCCAATCAATGCCTTGTTGGGTAGTGCAATCTGTAATCTTAATGTAGCAGCAGTAATCAGGCATTCTCGCAAGATTTTTTCACACCAGAAGGTTTTTACAGTACATTTTCTTAGACATTTGTCGGACTGTACGCTATAGGCTCTATGTGTCTATGGCAAGTTGTGGCTGCGGTAGAAGCAGCGAGTCGATTAATTCGCTGAAAACTATTCATTGTCATGCATGCAAAATAAGGCATGGCTACCAATGAGTACACAAAAGTGAATGTTTATATTGGTAATGTCTGTAGTTACAATGATACTTACACTGGTGTTGTCGGTACAGTGATGTTGAACTGTTCGTCACAGTCCTCCGTGGACATGGGCAGGTACGGAAACCTAGCCACGCCCATTGTCTTGTATATTTGTGCACCGACTATAATCCACGACATGGCAACAAGGCTGGCAATACTGCCAACCAAGCATCCCTGCATCATTAAGACATAAACAGCATTAGAACTTAATATTATGGTGCAATATGTAGCTTTGTAAAGTATATAAAATAAAAGTCATACAGTATTACGGTATCTACATAGGGTCCTTACTGTTATGGTTGGACAGCAGAAATTGTGTTGGGGTCAGACCACTAGCCCTCCGTCTCGGGCGATCCATGTTACTTTCAACGGGATCATTCTTGATTACCGTTATTGGGAAACTTTGTAGACACAGCCGCTGGCTTGTAAAATTTCTTGTGGAGCACACGTTTTCGCTCAGGGAAAAATTGGAGTGATATACTTTTAGGTAACAACAAGACTTCAATGTTTTAAAGACTTTACCTTAATGTAGTACTCTTTGGCAAACGTATATTGAGGAAATTAAGATTAATATGAAAGCACTTCACAAAGCATGAAATTGTCAGGGATTGTAAGTTCTTGTGTACACCCAGTGTGTAGTTTGGTTTGCTACGTCCAGTAGTTAAAACAACCAATTTTTTTTTTTTTTTTCAGTTTAGTAGATGACAATGACAATATTTCATAGATGTTCGCAGGTGTCACGTTTTCCTTAAGGAAATTTAATTATAAACATTGTGCAATCATCTTACTTGTATTTTCTAATTTTTAGTTTTAAAAATTGCGAATGAAATTGTTTAATTACCGTAATATATGGTAAGTAAATGTGTTATTTCTTAAAATAAATAAATAATTCCCTAAAAGTGATTATACTTGGTATTCACGATCATTCTCTACAGCCTTTTTAAAATCTAAAAACAAACATCCCAAAATGGTGCTGTCAGAAAAAAAGTTGTAAGTACATCTGATTAGCTTGTCTGTTGGTATTAATTTTTTATACTTTTATTTTAACTACCCCGAGATTTCAATATTTTACATACTTGTTTAAAACAATAGTGATTTGTTAAATTTGTTCGAAAACGTATATGTGCAATCAAGTCAAAGCTAATTTTATATAAATTAATTAAAACATTTTAGGTTTTATTTTAACTCTTTATCTCTCTCGCTCTCATTCCATACATAATTATTGTTACTATAATCGCCGAAATTCTTACATAGGCAATTCATGTGGTTTTCAATTGCATGTGATCTACAACTTGTTTTTTCTTCTACAGCGACGCACAAATTAATATTTTCTAATATGATTTTCCGTCTTGGTTCATCGCTTATATTTAAATCTTAGTATTGCCACGCACAGTGCCTGAATCCGTTAGAACACTTTCAATTTGCAAATAACTAGTTTCGTTACATGTAGTTGATACGAGAAATAATGCCATTTTATCTACATATATTATTCTTAATGTACGCAGTGTATTGTAAGTAAACATTTATAGCTGTTCCAGTTTAAAAATTATATAGGCCTAATTTGTTGATTTTAACCCATATATTAGCGGAGACAAGAATGTTTGTACTCGATATATGTTATAAAACATTTTCATGTTGAAAATAAAACTGCAAATATTGGACCACCTGACAAATAATCTACGATGATTTAGCAGGGATTATAACATAAAACTATCTTGAATTTGCTGTTGTGCCACGTAAATATGTAGGCCAATTTTTTGCAAAAAGTGTGATAGTGTATTTTATTAATTTAAATATTTAGTTGAATTTTAATGTCGATTATATATTAACAAATAGTTTTTAAACGAAAAACAAATATAAAATAATATACGTTAGCACTACCGTTTGCGTAAGCATACATTTCATAATTAATTTATTACCCCGTCTATTTGATAAACAATAATTTGTGTTACGAGTTTGTACTTTGTTCATTTGTGACCGTGTGTTTATGATGATTTAAATTTTAGGATTACTAAGCGAGGTGTGTGTTGATTTTGTGAAGGAGTAGTTCAAAATGTGTTCTCACTTTGTCCGCACACTGTTAAAATTTCCGTAAATTCACAGAAATATTTACAGTAAAGTACTGTAACTACACGGAAGTAGTTTCCGTAATTTTTTGTTTACGGTTGTTTGTTCGTATTGCCAGTTTACGGATGTTTGACCGTAACATTTCATAAATTCAAGAAAATGTATTTCTACAATTTTAAAGCATATTTTATTGTCTATCTTAAAAAAAATGCTGGTATTATTGATTACTATGACTCCTAGAGTTAACGTGCATGCACACTGGTACGAATCGAAAATAAGACAAGCGAAGCTAGGGTAATATAAGCGAAGCACTGCTTCCTGGTTGTTCACACTTTGCCCGAAGGAAAGAGATGTGGAGCTACGAGCAATACAGTCAAGGACTCGTATCGCGTATGGGCTAAGGGCCGAACAGCTCAGCAAGTGGTTGAAGTGTTCCGAGGAGGCCACACACAACTTTCATTCTCCTCGCTTCACCTATCCTGGAGTGGGCGGCCTTGCATGGAATTATGTTTTTATTTTTTATTTTTATTTTTTTTTATTTAAGCTGGCAAGCTTAGGGCCATGAGGCCCTCTCTTACAACTAACCACTACATGGAACTTATTACAACTGAAAAAAAAAATCGCACTTCTTCTCTGCGTTTCGCTTAAGCGGGTATGCACCTTTACAGTTATTTCTGTAAAGTAAAATATTTTTTCTCGGTGATACCAACGAGGTTTGGAAAAATCAGGATGTCAAAAACAAAAGTTATCTCTTATAAATTAGGGCTCTTACCACTGCATGCAACTCACTTGCTGACTATCGTGTCACTGTAGTGCAATGGTTACACTGTCTGCCTGGGAATCGCATGGTCGTGGGTTGAAATTCCGGCAAATTTGATAAATTTTTCTGTTATTATATGGTACGAAAACATAGCATAAGAATATTTCGTATTTGTGGGAAAAAAATTATTGCTAGTAATTTAAGGAATTCAAATAATTTGAAGTAAACTGACTGTCCATAATTTTACGGAGGGTTTCTTTATAAAACAAAACTAAGTGTCCGTTATTTTACGAAGATTTCTGGATAAATTTTGTCTTTACTTTTCCGTGATTTCACGGAATTATTTCTAACAGTGTGTATTGATTTATAGTGGAAGTAAGATTACGGTGAATAGATACTCAGAGTAAATTTGCCAAGTTCTCTAACAGTTATTCCTTAGATAACTTTAACGTGTTGTTTACAAAAAAAACTTTTTTTTTATAATTTGCAGGCTTATTTCAATTGTTGTTATTAACGCCGATTTTAACGGTTGAGTAGTTTTCAAGTTTATTTCACTTAATATATGCACAAAAAACACATTTTCAATCAACGTTGTATTGCATAAGTTATAATCATACAAAAATATCTAACTTCGTCCTGAACCACTTTGATTAAAAAAAATAGTTCAATATCACAAGCACGAAAATTCACTTTGACACAGTTGCCTTCACGAAACAGTCACTTTGATCACGCTATGAAATTCACATATTTTTAAATTATACCAACATGTTGATAAAATACATAAAAATAAATCAATCAAGTAAATTAAGCCTTATCCATCAAACCACGACACAACAAAATATTACATATCTGAGAAAATGTGAAGATTAAGCTCTCTCATATTATATTATGGACATATTTTTCAGCACAAATGGAAGTGTTTAGCAGTTAAGGAAAACTCATTTCTGAAACCATTTTATTGAATGTCGGTAAGTTATAAATAGTGGTACACTACCTTCTCATTCGCCCACGGAAAGAACATCCCGAGAAGAAACATGCCCAAGAGGGCTCCATCTGTTATACCAGAGATGGTGTTTACTACCTGAAATAAAAATAGAAATTGTATGAAAACGTTTAAATGGTGACAAAACCAAATGTTTTAGACGTACGTCTAGAAAAAAACCGAAAAAGACAAAAAAAAATTTCAGTGTCGAGTAAAAATTTGGCTGTAGTCAATACATGAATAAATAAAATAATTAAAACATCAAAAATATCATAAGGAGTTAGGTCGAATCCTCCCTTTAAATATATTACAACAAATCATCAAACTATAAACAAAACTAAATAAACCATGTCAGCACAGTAATGACTGCAATTATAATTGCTGAAACAAAAACAAGGTTACAGCCATTTTATAAAACATCACGACGGTGTTACTTTGTATTCAGTGTAAAGTTGTACTATTTTGACAGTAACGGTGGAAAATATTAAGAAGGTCAAAGCCCTTACTTATTGTAACTTGTAGTATTTCAAGATTGTACGATTGGTTAGAAGACAGAAAATATTATCGAGTGTATTATTAACATAATGTAAATATGTATTAACTTATATATATATATATATTAAACTATTCGTTTACAATTACAACATACTATGTGCCTTAAGCCATCAACTTTGTGAAGGTTTTTGCTAGTTCACATTTATTGAAGAATGGCGTCATGTAGCCAATATGGTTGCCAAAGTTCGCGAAAAGCTGCCAGCGGGCTTATTATGTACCACCGACGCAAAGTCGACTAACAATGCAATTTGCTTTCTTTTAACTTCCGAAATACCGTTTCACTTTTCACGAGCGATTGTGTACGAAAATTTTTGCTTCAGACGTTAAAATTTCCTTCAGCGCCGATTTTTTCTTCAAAGGAAGTGACGTCAGAAGTTTCGCTCCGACGGTAAAGAGCAGTTGGCTACCCTGTTTCACAATAATTTCTCGTTTTTCCTGTGAAAAGAAGAAGACTTGTGTTGTGTATGTTTGCGCCTCTGATTTTGTTCCCAACGCCTGTATCTAACACTGCTTAATTTATGGTGCATATTTATTGTGTGGCAGAATCAGTTGATTGTACGTGTAAACACGAACGAAGCAAAGAAACGTGTTTCCAAAATACGTATAAGTTGAATAATTCGTGTAGGCGATTAATGCTCATTATTATAGGCATACATTAATTAAAGGTTTTATTACACGGAATATGTTTTATGCCTTTTATTATGTTTGCTACGCATTAGCCATCGATGCAGCCGAATATGACACGCAGGAGAGTTTACTTGTGTAATGTCAATTTGTTAATATATTAAATTGTGATGTAAACTATATTTTAGCGTAGTAATTCAAACTTTTTAGTGTTATGAACACTGCAAATCAGCGGAAAATATTAATAAATGTACACGTGTCAAATATGTATTTAACAGAGGTCTACATGATGATTTTATTAATATTTTGTCCGTCATTCAGCTAGGTGTAGTCGTGATAGCGAAATATAAATATAAAACTTTTCAATGTATGACACTTGCAAGTAATGTTATTGTTTAATGCATTCAATAAGTTGCGATTTTGTTGAAAATTTACAGACCTCTAAAATGTGACATTATGCAACTACTACAGCCGGAACACGTTGTCTTGAGTAGTCTAAATTTACTAGCGGTGACAATGGAACAAACGCCCCACAGTTTTGAGTCTATTACTGCATTATGTATTTTGCAAGCGAACAAATAAGTGATGACATTACGTTGTGTTTTGTACCATTACTAGGATATCTCAAAGGATAATTTCTTGGCCGGTTGTTTGAAATTTTATGTACTGTCAATTGATATATATCAAGTTGAACAGTGAAACTTAATTTCCTGTCATATACAGTAAAATGCAGAACAATTAAGCACAAGTGTTTTAAATGTGAAGCCCCTTCCCCTGTGCAAAACAAACTCGCAATTTTACACCCTGAGGCGAGATCACTCTTTCCTGCTTCTCTACACAAACATGTGCGAATCCTTCCTACACCTTCCAACTCCTTACATATTCTCCAAGTTGTCTTACAAAATACAGCCGACGTCTGTCTCCCCTGCTCCGTTGTACACAACACCCTTTGAATCTTCTCCCTGGTGTTTCCTCTTCCTCTAAACTTTCCCTTAGGTGGCAATGAAACCCTCCCAATGCTCACTAGAGGCCTACAATTTTACCAGTATTTTAACTCTCCCCCTGTCCTGCACTCCGTCCCATTTTCCTTCAATACATATGGTCTACCAATTAACTGCCTCACTCCTTCCAAACTGCCCCTGCTTTCTCCACCTAGGGCCTACCCTTCACCCATCTCGATGCCCTTCTTTGTATCTTCGCCAGTTCAGCTGCAACGTAAATATCCCACTCTGCCGCTGCATATTCCAGCATTGAAGCCATTTTGTTGTGTTGATAGCCATTTGAAACGAGAAACGTGTAGATAAATATGAAACACAACTAATATATTTCACAGTAAAGTTTCTTGGAAACAATTTTACAGGAGAGAAAATGCTGTAAAAAAATAGAGCATATCTTAAAGACTGGAATATGATTTAATTGTAGGCTAACTGTAGTTCCGTTAATATCGGTGATTATTTTCACTTAGACTTATTACAGATACGTAACCTACAAATACTCGGACATAGCAGTGATGTGGCCCTTTGCAGGGTTCAAAAGAGGTACAAAATATCAATTCATTAAAATATGAAAAGTTGTTTCTGCCTATCACTAACACTGACGCTTTTATAAATTATTCTTTTACTTTAAAAATTTCCAGCTGACATCACATACTGGCGATTTGTGACGAAAATCACGACCTTTGCTGATGTGAATTAGCCTTTTAAAATTGATTCTGTTCATTGCAAATGGGTTGCACGCGTCTAGAATTTGCCTACATTTCACAAATAGTCACTGTTTTGCTACGCTCCCTTACATAAAACACTTAACCAAAAATAAATAAATACTGCAGCTATGCGTGGGGTTGATCCATTCATTAGCCTTTGATGTAAACACAAACTACAGATTTAGGTTATGATTCCGCCTCTGTTATTTCGGGACACACAAGCTTATTGCAAAAGTGAATTTCGACAAAGTAAACACATTTTAAACAGTTTTGAGTACTGTGAAATTATTCTACGGCCATGATTTTATTAAATACAATGTTTAATTAATTATTAAGGCAAGTGATGCAAAGATTTCGTTACTTTGCGCGGACTCCCATAGCCACAACAAATTTACTTCAGTTTTCTTCTTCGTCTTTGCGTCCGAGCTCGCGATCGCGAACGCAACTTGGTTGTACATAATCACTTTCGAAGTAAACTCGACGTTAGTGTGGTTTGCGCACGAAGCAACTGTGCGGCGGTGGTACATAATAAGCCTGCTGGACAATCTCCGTGTTTCGCAAAATGTTCGTGAGAAAATACTGTTGGTCAAAATTGAATCGTGTTTGGTAGCCGTAAAGACTACAGAGATTTTCGGCATCGAGCGAAATACAGTTGTAAAGTAATTACAGTTTACTTTTTTTTTGTTCTATAAACTTTTGAAACACGACGTCTATACCGATTTTATAACAATGTTTATTTATTAAAAAACTGTATTTTTTGTGTAATAGTTAAAAACATACTGGCTTAGGCATGATTATGGTAAAAATTTTATTTTCAATTTATTTTTATGATCACTCGTTTAACAATTTGTAGTAAAATAATGTTGCCAAATAGAGGTTACATGTATCTTGACATAACGATTTCTTTAAGCCAAATTTAATAATCTAGAAACGGTGTAAATTATATGTACTAAGCAAACATATAGTTAAGACATGTCATGCCAAAAAAAACAGATGTCTAATTTTACTTCAAAACTGATATCTGTAAACATTGACATATGTCAGTTTGCTTCACAAGTCTCTTTTGACATGTAATAGATTGTGAACATAACTTGGCAGGTGGTAACATCACATTGTGGCCTATGAATACATCAATATCTATTTTTGTGGATGAACACTTCTGCACAACCTTAGAACAGCCAAAAAAAGTACAAGTTTATTCTGAATACAGTTTATAGGGCACAACACAAGATGACACAACAATAACAATACAAAATAATATTTCAATAGTTTACCAAACAAAAGACTTTCGCAACGTTTATAGAACTGATATATTCTCTCCTTGTCGTGCAGGACAATTACTTTTGGGATATTAAATGGTTCACTTTTTTAATACATGCACTGAATACAGATGAACACGACTTATTATTTTTTTTAAATGAATTTTCAATTTTGACAAAGTGCAGTGGTGCAGGATGTAAAAATTTCTTTGTTTAATAAATTCACTCTATTGCGAAAACCTTTAAGACTAATTTTGCGAATTACTGTGTTCCTAAACGCAATACACTATTAAAACAATCACGTGATTTGATGGCCATAGCTCTTACGTGAGCCACGAAAAATACAATAAATATAAAATAATAAAATAATTATATTATTTTTACGCATAATTGTAGTTAATGTAAACATTGCATATAAAGAAATACTTATGACTAAAGTACAAGAGTAGACTGATTATGTTTTGTTTTTGTGAAAATGACTTATTCTGGTCACGTTTTAAGATTTTGAATAAGTTATTCATTTTTATGTCTGCTCAGTAGCACGACTCAGGTAGAAATAAGTATTTTTCAAGCATTGTAGTGTTATTATTCGACATTTTATAACGAGCGTTATTAAAATATGGTAGTAATGTCGACATACTTTATTTAAGTGAAAATATAAAAAATATACTCAATGAATAATTTCAATTACGTAATACTAGTTAATGTCATGATCATTTTGAATTCAAATTTCACATTAATAAAAGTAATGATATTGTTTACAGAATAATGTTGTTACATATGTAATGAGTCAATTTGCTGAGAATTACTATTCAATGGAGGAGATACATTTTTTGAATAGAGCACGTACGTATCTTGGTCAGAAAAAAAGTGTAATTATGATGTACATACTGTAAGAAATGAAACTAACTCTAAATACGTTTATGGTAACAAATATTGATCTGTTTACCTTTATGATTCCTCCCATCTTTTCTATTGCGAAAACTAAAAGAATGCATGTAACTCCTGCGGCAATGACAATGCTTTTCAACACGAGTTGAGTTTTTCTCTGGATATTTCCTCCTTTCAAGAAAGGAGAAATGAAGTCTTCAGAAATTGTAGCGGACAGACAGTTCAAGTTACTTGAAAGTGTACTGTAAATATCACAACAATTTTTTCATGTTATTTTACTATCAATAAGTTTATCTGATGCTGTAAAATAAAAGTTAAAATAGATTAACGCGATGGCAATTGCAATTAGTCTTATGAGTGGGAACTAATTTTATTTGAAAATTAATTTCGTCAGCGTCTACCGTAAAAACCGGCCTTCAAAGTATGAAAAATAAGCTTTATTTATGTAAAATTTATGCAATTAAGATGAAATTAAAGAAATTATGCGAATAAGCTGTATTTATCTATTCCTCGACAGTAACAATATTAAAACTAGAATCACATCAACAGTAACCATGCATTTCTAACGAAGCAATCACAGTTTATGTATTACTGAAAGTCTAATTTACTTACTAAGCGTAATATTATAAAATGGCGGGGTAAAAACAATATGCTATACATTTTAGTTAGTTGGTTTGTGTGGTTGACATTTTCTTTAAATGCGTTTATGAATTATCATGGAACTTTTCTTACGTAATGTTAAAACGGCCATTTTAAACGTGAATGAAGTGAGTAATTTTATAAAGACTCTATTTATTAATTCTTTCCACATAAAACATCCGTGCATAATGACAGAAATACACTTACGCGTCTTTCATGCACGTCGTTGACACATACATGTAAGCAAAAAGTTATTGAAACTATTTAAAATGTGTTCTACAGACTGATTTATTTAATCGAATATCTATGTGCCCAAGTTTTGGAAATTAAATTTTTCAGCGATTCGGAAAACATAAAGAAGTATATTCTTATACAGAAATTAACACATGCCAAATAAAGTATAATTGGGCTACTTGCTTGAAATTTAAAATTCATTAAAAATAAATGTATATTAAGGTACAAGGAAAATTATTTATAAAATAAAAATATTTTTTTGTTAAAAGTGTGTTTTATTTAGTTATACGACACATGTAACAGGTATAAAACAGCTACCACCGCCGCGGTGTTTAATGTAAACAGATTCTACGTTATCGGCTCATACCGCGTCTCAATTCTCTTATCATCTGATCAGTGAAGTAATGTTTCTTCGAGCATGACCAGCACTTGGATGTGTGATCGCCAGCGAACACCGGCACCACCTGTCGCTGGTGTATTTATGAAAGCAAGCTGGACTGCCATAAAGATCAACATAAGTACAAGACCACGGTCTATGAGGAAGAGGTCTTGACACTGCCTATGCTCTCCAGCAAGAGAAAGTGACCTTTCTTTTTGTCGCCGAGCAGTAGTAGTAATTTGGTGGAAGATATGTCTTGTTTACATCTGGTGACGTTACAATTTTTATAATTATTTATATAAAATGATGTTAATATGGTAAGCTGACATAGTAGATATATTTTTCGAGTCCATAAATGCATTGGCATTTGTGGAACTATTGTCTAAAAAAATATTATGTGCTATTATTTTAGTAAACATATTTGAACAAAATATATTATTTCCTGCCCTACAAAATTTTAGAATCGTAGTAATGCGTGTCTACATGTAAAACATTGAAAAACTGAATTTAATTGTTGAAAAAAAAGTGATCCAATAAAAAATTATATTTCAATTTTTTCTTCCATATAATTCACGCAATTTCGATAACAACTTCACATTTTAAGCTAAGCCAAATACAAAAACAACACAAACCTTCCACTAAATTACTACTAACGCTTGGCGACTCAAAGAGAGTCACATTTTATCCCTCAGTGTCAAGACCTGTACCTTCATAGACCGTGTACAAGACATAAGGGTATATGTTCTCACAAAAGGAAACGGTTGTGTATATCTTTATAGTTTGCGCATCGATTTTTTTTTCACGATATATTGTCGCTAAATAAACGTGAAATTCCTTACATAATTTTTTAGTGACAGCGTGTGTGGGATAACATTCACTGCGTTTTATGAGACTTCAATCTTACTAAGCTATCACAAAAAATAATTATAATTATGGGATAAATAAAACTTCTGCTATGATCTTTGAAAGAACTGTGCAATGGGAGTGCATGACTGGATTTAGTTGCTTGGACGTACTCCATTGCGAAATGAATGACTGTCAAAGAAAACTAAAAATAATAGAAAACCACGGATAGGTAGAGTATGCTTTAGTCAATGGTATACATACGCAATACGAAATTCCAAAATGGAATCAGGTCATATAAAACAAGGAGCAAACATAAAATTAATTGATATAATAAAAATTAATAATCAGAAAATCAAGAAACTAAGTTGCATGCAACACAACCCAAGGTTTTCCAGTCTCCTCGTCATTAGCACTCGTGTGTCTAACTGATGAAGGGAACAAATTCCAGTTCCCAAAACACCGTAACACTGTCGGTCTGGAAAACTATTGTGTTTTGTTTCGTCTCACCGTTGTGTCGTTGGTTTTTTCTGTTTGTGTCTGATATCTGTTATGTTTTGTCTCGTCTCTTCGTTGTGTCGTCTTGTTATTTTTCTGTTCGTGTCTGATATCTACTGTGTTTTTATTTTGTCTCATCGCTGTGTCGCATGTTACTTGGTTTATTGATTTTCTGATTATTATTATTTTTTACAATTTCCATTTATCTGTTCGTTCCTTTATTTGCTCCGATTCCATTTTAGAGCTTCATATGGTGTATGTGTACCTTTGGCTATAGCACATCTCTGCTTATCCATGGTTTTCTATAATTTGTTTAGTTTTCTTTGACAGACAATCATTTCGCAATGGAGTGCATCCAAACAACTAAATCCAGTCAAAACTTCTGCTAGTTTTATGAGTTGCATAAATTTATTTGCTTGCGCATTTTAAAAATTCAGCAAAAAAGTTTAATTGTTGTTTGATGCGGAAATTCAGAGCTTTCAGAAAAATTTTCACCAAATGTTTGTTATGTATCCAGCGTGATATGACTTTGTTATACATAAAACATATAAGGTAAACGAATACAGAACACGACAGTTAACTATTATTGGCTTAAAAATGTTTTTGCCGCACCCACTTATAGGTCTTAGAAACATCAATGACTCGGTGTACTATTGTAACACATTTTTATCTTAGTATTTTACAAGAAGTCAAGACTAGTAACGTGTTTTGTGAGTGGAATAATTCCATATGCGGTACGCGGCCCATAACCCCATCCAAATGAATAAGGCATATGTCCGACCAAAAATATTGCTTCAGACCCGCTAAGTGCCGGCTCGTGTACTGTCTGACGTCACAGCGGCAGCCATTTTGTGACGAACTATTCCCGTTGGTTTGTCAAACGTTGGATTTTATAAGGACTGTTATTACCTCAAATCACCTCCAAATTTAAAAATGCTACCTCTCATGGGCTAGTTTTTCCATGCAAATTACGTAAGAAAAATTTGCGCGAAAAGCCCATTATTTAATAGTTTTCTAAATATTTTTCCTTCAAAAGCAATACCTCTATCGTATAACATACTGAAAAAATTAAATTTTCAACTGGCTACCATTTACTACATTGTACGCGTATAAAAATACGCATTGATTATATTGTAGCAGTTTCATACGGTCACTGATCATTACATATAACTAATATGACACGAAAATTACATAAAGATTTCCATTATCTTGATAAATTTCGTATATATGTATATATATATATATATATATATATATATATATATATATATATATATATATATATATATATATAGAGTTTATTTACTCCCCGAACTGGATGTAAAATAATTGGATACTTTTGATTTAAAGGGACAGTAGTATAACTATTAGTTTCATTTTCGGATAAGGTCATTTTGTTAGGAAAATTCCGTTTACTGAGCTACAGGGGCCGAAAAAACCGTGGGACATTTTAAACTTAACTCATTTAATTCGTGGAGTAAATGGAAGAGACGACGGTTACGTGATTCCCTAAGGTGTTCTTACGGTACTCCTTGTCAAAGCAGCGAAAAGAATTAAAATGTGTTGAGTGCACTGTTAAAAATGGTACAAGTACAAAGTTTACTAACATAACATACAGTGTCACAAATTGAAAAGAAGTTTTCGTTTAAGATTTTTCGTAAGAACATCTTAAGTAACTTGTGGAGTTTTCTGTTCTTAAGGAATATGTGGAGTTCTCTGTTATCGACATCGGCACGATGGGAATACGAAGATCTCTACGTAGCATACGCAGTATTAAAAAAATTAAACTATACCACAATCCAAGGGCTATCACAACGGTGAAAAGAAAAGATTCGATCGATTTTATACCATTCATGCCACGAGTAATAGAGGATGTTGGATAATTCCATGTCAGTATTCTAGGGGACAATCCTCACGTGTAGAGGAACAAAAAGTGTTATGTGAACACAGGTCCAGAAACGTACAGTTTCTGCGCTACAGTTGGCATACATGACGTATGGTTGATAGCGCGCTGGTAGGATCATGTTGCTGTGTCACAGTTGTTCCTACTATCTGTGTGTTAGTGGCGTAGTGTGTGGCATAGTAACATGTTATGTACTGCTGTAATGATGCCCCACAGCAACATGATCCTACCCGCGCGGTAAAAACCATACGTCATGTATTGCCAACTGTGGCGCAGAAACGTCGTGTTTTGGACCTATGTTCATGTAACACTTTTGTTCCTCTACATGTGAGGATTGTTCCCCTAGAATATTGACATTAATTTTTTAGCAACCTGTGTAATTCCATCTGCCTGAACTGAAACACAACAGGCGTAGAAAATTAGAGTGACTTGATAGATTTTCAATGAAAAAGAATTAATTTTTTTTCTGAGAGAATCCAATGACAATTTTTATAACAATTTGTCACAAATCTTTTACTCAATTACGTTTTGTAGGTTCTATTTTTACATTTCTTTTCGAATGTTTGAATTTGAACGCTAGAAATTAGTGACACGAGATAGTTTGCTTATTTACTCTGTTGTTATTTAATTGCAGTAGCACTATATTGTACACCTATTAACTTAAACAATTCTAAAGTAGGTAATATCCTGTAATAGGAATTTAATAATATCAGTGATGTATGTACTGGGACTTGGAACAAAACAGCTTATAATATATTGTTACCTCATTCATGTAGACTAAAACTAAATTTAAACACTGTAAAAACACTAGGGTCACATTTAAACGTCGTTTCAATACTTGCATATTTACTGGTAAGAGCATAAGCCTGAAAACGAGCTGATTTCGAAAATCCGTCACATAGTAATGTTGGAAATTGTCTGTACTGTTCAACCTAATTTTTTTTCAAACTATATGATTCTATAAATTGGCTGATTAATGACTTAAAGAAAAAATAATTTAGACGATAATTAGTCAAAATTGATGTTAGCATATGTTTTGAACAAATAGTATCCAAAGGACAAATAATTTAGAACATTGCCATGCAATGATTTTGCGACATGAAAGTGGAATAAAATCACAATTTTATATTTTTATGAAATATTGTCAGTTTCGTAGACGGTACTTGTGAGCACATTTCACTCTTACGAAACAATTTTAACTCTCATAGTTTTCTCATAACGGGGTGACAAAGTTAAAGTTTGCTTGCTACGCTGCCGTGCAAATAGTGAAAACCAACTAGCCTATTTAAACAAAATACTTCACTGTGAACTCACATCTCATGAGCTATGCAATAAAACATTAAAAATCCCGTTACATAATATTTTCAATTTAAAAAAATAGTAATAATTGCAAATGTACAAAAAAACTGAAAATTCAGCAATTTTTTTCAAAATTCAAAACAGTTCCCGACATTTTTTCAAAAGTTTTAGTACGTAACGCATAATATGTTATTTTACTGTGAATTATTTCACGTACGTAAGTTAGTTGATTTTCACTATTTGCATGGCGGCAGAACATGTAAATTTTAACTTTGGCTCACCGTTATGAGAAAACTACGCAAGCTAAATACTCACAAATATCGTCTACAGAACTGACAATATTACATTTAAATATAAAATTATGACTTTATCACACATGATCTCCCTTAAGGGCGCAGATAACAGCAATTTTTATCACCATGATTTTATTTTTATTGTACCTTTTTTATTTATATATTATATTATGTGACTAAATTTGGTTCCAGTGAAATTTTTTCATCGCTCATAGTTTTCGCATAATGGCTTGTTAAAGTCAAAATTTGCATGTTTCCGATTTAAGAACTACCTTAAAACCAACTGACATACTAAACTGAAAAATTTCACAGTGGATAAAGACGTTGTATGTGACGTATTTCAATACAAAGAATTTGTTTTTGTAGTTAAATAAAAATGCTGAATTTAAAATAAAAATTAAAATAATTAATAATTTCTTTCAAGTACAAAAATAATTTATTTTGTGGTATAACATAGCTGAATTTGTAGCCTACAACATCGTTATTCACTGATATGTTTTTATTTTGGCAAGTGAGTTTGTTTTAGTGTCGTCCTTAAACGAGCCATTACGCAAAAACTATGCCAGATAAAAATTTATTTATAACAGAAAAATTTAGTTACATTTTGTGTCTAAAACGAGGAGAAAATAATAACTGGTACAAACATGGCGATGAAAATTACGGTACACAGTGCCCTTAACCTTAACTATCTAAAAAGAAAATTACAAATATGACTAACAACACGCTCATTTTGATGATATCCTGTAGGTTGAGTTATAACTCTCTCATAATAAATTACATGGTCCAGAGCTGTCTGGTATCAAAGGGTATGTTGTACGCGGGGTGTGTCGTGATGGTGCCAGAGGCGTATATGTGTTGTTAGTATGGGGGAATTTTTTTTTTTTTTTTGCTTGCGGCGAGGCACAAGCCAATGTTCCCTGCGATGGCTATCATGACCGTTGCCTATGTCACGCATATCAACGCGGTTGTAGAACTGTCAGCTCGAATACTTCCCGCCTGTCCGTATCTGCAGAGCAAGAAGGGCATTTTCCGTGAAGTACGTTAAGGGCGCAGTCTACCGCAATTTTCATCACAATTTTTTTATTTTTTATTTGTACCAGATATTTTTTTTTCTTATTTTAGACACAAAATGTGACTAAATTTGGCTCTTATGAAATTTTTTTATCTCTCATAGGTTTCGCGTAATGGCTTGTTAAATTCGTATTTTTGCATGTTTGCGTTTTAACGACTACACCAAAACCAACTGATATATCAAACTAAAAAAAATCACAGTTGATAAAGACATTGCAGGATACAATGACATGCTCATAAAATTAAAGAATAAACATTATTTGTATTTTTTAAAAAAATATTGAACTTTTTAAATTTTTATTTTTAGTTTCAGCAATTTTTTAAAATTCAAAAAATTTGTAATAACCGATTTGGCCAAACATTGTATTGTAAACGCGTGCGATATTTAACTTGTTAACAAAACGTTTTGCATTGCATATTTACTATATGCTATGAATTGGGTAAATGTAACTGAACTTGACGCACGTGGGTATTGCACAGTAATATTTTGTCAGATAATTTGTGAAACACAACTGTAAGCAAAAGCTCCAGAAATTTGAATCTCTATATTTGCATAAAGAATAAAAAAACGGAGTCATCCCAGTAAATATTCAGATGTTTGTATTTTCAATAGGCTTACAACAAACAACTTTTATCTTTTAAGCGTTTCAGGCCCCTTAGAATTATAATACATTATTAAAAACCAACTTATATCGAAGATAATATCAACTAACTAATTGCTCTCATTTGTAAGAGAACCACTATTATATGCCGTGACTTGCTTGGGCACACAGACAAGCATCAGCAATACAAATTGTTCCCTAATAACGATCATGTTACTTGTTAGCATATTATGACTCTGTTTTAGAGTTAAAAAAAATACATTATTGTACCAGGCACCTGCATTTACATTCTATAGTGGCCTATAGGCTACGTGGATGGGATACGATGTGACAGGCACTCATAAATTACTGTCTTCCATTCTCTTCTTGCTGCTGTAATGCTGCAAAGTTCTGGATAGTTACTGTCTTATGA
Source organism: Medauroidea extradentata (assembly GCA_003012365.1). Lineage (NCBI taxonomy): Eukaryota > Metazoa > Arthropoda > Insecta > Phasmatodea > Phasmatidae > Medauroidea > Medauroidea extradentata. Next base: position 32,606 of record PNEQ01116186.1, on the reverse strand, counting down.
AAGCTAGACGCTCTAAGAGGGACAAAGAAAAATAAAACGACCATATGTTGAGAGAATATTTCAGAAAATTGTTTGATTAGAACACACATACATATATATGTATATATGTTTGTGTGTGTTTATAGTGTATATACATAACACATGTGTATATATACATATACGTATTATATCTACATACACACTATACCTACACACTTATTGCATCATAGTCAAAATTGCTGCCTACAAAAACCAAATTACACCTAAACACTCTTAGCGTATCATTTATGGGTGGATGGAAATAAGAAGTGCCTGGGAAGCCATGCAGGGGTACCGAAACTGATGTGACGTTAAGGGCGTTCAAGTGGGGAAAAATTCATAATTTTATATTTGTATAAAATAGTGTTAGTTTTGTAGACATTACTTCAGAGAACATTAATATCTAACGGAAAAAAATTAGCTCATCTAGTTTTCCCGTAATGTCACTTCAAAGTCAAAATTTGCATATTTTTACTTCATACAAAACTTGAAAACCAGTTAACATAATG
>PNEQ01116186.1:0-31979 GCA_003012365.1 Medauroidea extradentata | reverse complement strand
CATTTCTGTGTTTAAAATAAATTTCTAAAAGTACCAAAAAAAAATTTAAATTTTGAAATTTTTTATTTAACATAAACAATTTTTTGTAACGGGTTTTAAATGCTACAGGCCATAGACAGTAACGCGTAGTTTTGATATGATTTTTTTCATTTCTCTATGTTAACTGGTTTTCAAGTTTTGTATGAAGTAAAAATACACAAATTTTGACTTTGAAGCACCATTACGGGAAAACTAGATGAGCTAATTTTTTTCCGTTAGAGGTATATGTACTCTCAAGTAATGTGTACAAAACTAACACTATTTCATACAAATATAAAATTATGTTTTTTTCCCCACTTGAACAACCTTAACTGACACCTTAGTGATTCGATCAACAAGTGTTTTATGAACAGTATATACAAACATATGTCGTTGATAACTATTAAATCTTTTCGAGGTTGCCGTCCTGATGTTTACTGTAAAACGTGGCACTTGCCGATCCATATATTCAGAGTAATGTGGTAACACTATGCGAATCGTTATAAAACCATTTTTTGTTAGCAACTGTATGATTACGTAATAATTTTTCACAAAATATATTTACTCAGGGTTTAAATCGCAGTTGGACAATTTTACAAACAATATGGTGAACTTTTATGTAGGAGAACAGACTGGGAATCAAAAACCTATTTCCCCCTGAATGCAGCTGGATTTCAACTACTACTATTCGTTGATCGCTATCAGCGATGCCATAGTTTAAAATTTTCGAATAGTTGAATCAGTACATATGTTATGTTTTTTCATCACAAATATATCTATGTTAAATCAAAATTTGAAATTTATTGTACCTCAGAGATGCACTGAATATTCCAGCAACAAACAATCCTGGAAGCCCAGGTATGTGCGCTGCGGTTTCCATAGTGAAGTACGAAACAACCTGATCTGCTTTAGACACTTGCTGAAAAATACGACAAACATATTTTACCATCACGAATTATAATATTCAACATAAATTGCAAATAATTATACTAAGTTTTTTTTCAACTATTTCAATTCATACGCAATTACTAAATTAACTTTTGCCAGATAAGCAAGACACTGATTAACAGAAAATAATTGAACATCATTTGTGCGTTAAATGTTACAATGCATGTAGCGGATATTTACACCAACCAGAGAAATAGATTCTAAACAGCCGTGCTGTGCAATTAAAATAATATAATATAATTAAAACATTGTGAAATTAATTGCCTGATGAATAAGAAATGTATGATTTCTGCTTGGAGAATAACTTGAAAAAAATTCGAAACTTCCTAGTTGTTATTATTTGACAATAGCTTTTATGAATAGGATTATAAACAGGTCCACTAACTGTAAATGACAAAATTGAAGGTAATAGTGGGAGCACATTCGAGTAAGCATCTGATTAAACATTTCAAAATTTTAAAAAATCTTTGTTTATCTGTTTTGCTATTAATTTCGAAAACGAATGTTAAAACACGCATGGTTAGTCATTTAGTAGGTTTCTTAGGTTATCTAACGATATTTTTACCAACTATTTAAGCGTTTTGTGTTATTTTATATTATTATTTTAATTTTGTATTAACGCACGTAGACATCTATTAAACCGGATATTTCTGTAAAATATTTTGATAAAACGAAACAGGTAATTCTTTATTTTGGTTATAAATTGATATTCCTAATTATGTTTGCAGAAATTTTTATTGGTTGGCGTCAGTAACTATTAGAAAACTTAGAAATCAAAATTTAAATATTTCACTCCATCGGCGGCGTAGGGTATCAAGAAAATATTTTGTGAAGTTAATTAAGAAGTAAACAGAGAGTTCACTTTATTTAACGTTTGCATTATGTTATGGTACAAAATAAATTCCACTGAATTTAATATTTTAATATTATTGTGTAATAAAGTCGTGTCATCCAAAGAAATTTGCGTGTTGTGGAACAATAGGCATAATTGAGAAGAAATGTAACAAGCGCTACAGTAGTGTTCTGTTATCAGCAAAAACTCGCTTCACATTTAATGTCGCTTGTATCCTTATCAACGCCTTTATAACCCCAATTTTCGAAGAAAAATTTAGTCTTAAAAGATTAAATTTCTGTCTGTATAGGTGTTATGTGTGTGCATGTGTATACCCGTGTAGATGTGTGTTTATACGTGTGTTGCCTTTAGAACCTTAAGAGCACGATTTATACACGTGGTACATAAATATTAACCTGAGTTGACGTTTATGTATTTTGATGATACTGTTTACATATTTTCAAAATTAAGGGTCATTTCAAGACATTTTGGCCATTCTAAATACATCTGGTGATGAAGGGTGTTCTACCCATGGGAAGAGTTAGAACCACGGAGGGCACCGGGTGCATGGAAACCACGACGTCAATAGAGGCCGACAAGGCGAGGTGATTCTGCAGTAGTTCACCACTGTCTTCCGCAGTATGGTGAAGAGGGGACAACGCAACACCCAGTCCTGAATCCAGAGAGGCAACCGTAAATACTGACCTCCCCGGCCTGGAATCCAAACCGTGACCCTTGGCTCAGCAGCCAAGAGCTGAGCCAAGCGGAACGAAGACGTAGAATTTCATCAATTCGGTGCACGTACAGTGCTTAGTAAGGTTACTTGACTTTAACGCATTTAGTTCATACCATATCGTGTTCATATTTTCAAACTAGCGATCATTTTAAATAGTTCACTGCATAATATAATAAATCTTCGGGTTCATTTGTCCAATTCTTATTAGACTTTATACACATATACTACTTACAAGTGTGACTTGGTTTTTTCTATCATATCCATGTAATTTATATATATATATATATATATATATATATATATATATTAATAGGGTGCTATCTGACCGTAATTTTTAAGCACAGAAGATGTCTTAAGAACCCCATACTAGAACTTCATAGAACTAGATAAATAAACGGTTTTCCTGGAAGTAACTTAAATCTTATATAACCAAGCGAGGTGGTGCAAATGCCACACGTTGGACTAGCATTCGAGAGGATCTGCGATCAATCTCCAGTTCCGGCAATCCTGATTCCCGAAATCATTCCATGCGAATGTAGGGATGGCCTTTTTAAAAAAGGCCATGGCCAACTCCTATCCTAGCTCATGTAGTTGTACAAGTTGCGTGTCACACCATCTCCAACGACCTCGCTGTCGGCAAGACGTTCAGTCCAATTACCTACCTTAGATTTTACGATTTTTGTTTATCACGTGCTCGTGTTTTCAAACAGATGACAGTTTTAACATTTTTGAACGAGATAGTTTTAAAACTGTACGTTAGAATATCATCGATTAAGATATACATATCTTACGTAGCATACTTTCAGAAAATAAATAGGCTTGTGCGATCATCCGCCTGTCTGTATGTGCCTGAGTGTGTCTGCTTTAAAAACGTGTGTACCCGTACATCGAATTAATTCAATTTTGGTACAGCCTACACATCTAGTACTTAGTAACCTGATTTGACTTTTATGTTATTCGTTCATGCTTCTTTCACATTTTTAATATTTTAGCTATTCTTAAATTATTTTCCTAATATGATATATCTGAGGAAATAGTTATTTCCAATTTCTACGCACTGTTTACACTTACTCTATTTTGTCCATGATTTCTTCATATAATTGAAGTTTTTGCAATGTAAACATTCTTTGATCACGCTAGACATTAGAATAGATGTTTATGAGAATTCTTTCAGACTGAGTACACATACAGTATTTTAGTAAAGTGACAAGACCGTTACGTATTACGATCAAGTCGTGTTCCTACGAAAAATTAGGGTCTTATAATTTTTTGATCACATTAGATTTCTAAGGGCCCTGATTCAGAATTTCGTAAAACTCTTTACATATAAGGTACTCAGTATGTGAATTCACTGTGTACGTTGTTTATGTTGCTTTCATAATTACAAATTAGCGGTAATTCAGTATTTATTCACACTAAAGATATATGAGTAAATAATTAATCATAACTTCGTGTAAATAAGTACATATATAGTATCTAGCACAGTGACAAGTTTTATGTACATTATTGAGTTTTAAAAAATGGTTCGCCTTTAAAATATATTTGATTGCTCTAATTTACTAAATACATTTCCCAAAGTTATTTCAAACTTGGTACACCTTTAGTCCCAAGTAATTTAACATGAGATTAAATATGTTTGTTTGTGTTGTGTTCAGTGAATTATATCCCCAGTTTCTAACTGTATGCAAAATTTACAAAGGAAAATGAAATGTATTTCAAGAACTAAATGTCCATTGTAATGAATATGAAATATTTTCACTGTATTACAGAACTTAAATTTATCTAATCATTTTTGTATGTTAGAAAATAAATTAAATTATAATTTTTAAAATATTTCATGATGAACGTAATAGATTTTTAATTTTGGGGTCAATTTTCTATAACATTGAGGAAAGTATGCTTATTAGTTAAGCAGGTAAATTTGTTTCTAATGATAGTTTTGGCCAGAGAAACATTTAAGTTTAAGTTTAAAAGCTACACTATTTGATTAGAAGATCCGCTATTCAGTGCAAGAAAATTATTGCTGCACTTAAAAAATATAGTATACAGGAAATAATGTACGCTATGTATAAATTTACACACATTACTGCTTTAAAATAATCCAGGAAAAGAACGTTAGTCAAAATAAGTGTTTTCCCCCCTTTAGTAACTGCGTTATAAAGAAACCAAGTGCCTCTAATTTGATTACTGTTTTACATAAAAAGAGTAAATAACTTACTTACTTTTTTTGTTACTCACTAGTGTTGGTATAAACTTCAAACCTTTTTGCTTACGAGGGGACCAAATTTCAATCTCCAAAGAAAATATTTTAAGTGCAACATGTCTACATGTAATGACTGGCTGACCAAATATTTTTGACTGAAACATACTTTAATAATCCACCAATGTATGTTAAATATTTTGCTGGAGACTGTCTTTATGTTGCTTCAGAAGATATTCGTGAAAAATAAAACTAAAATATAAAATCAGTGATCGAAATACACGATCCAAACAATACAGTCTAACACATAACAAATGTGTAGAGTAAGTGATACACATATTATTTTCTCTAAAATTCCTTGCACAGTTGATTGTTACATTAGTGTAATCATATTCAAAACTAATAAGTAAATTAATAAATATGCCATTACCAGCCGATTTTACCTTTGATGTTATTGGGTCACATGTAGCATAATTCGAATATATAAGCAGACCAATGAAGATTGATAACAACTTAACTACCAAAAATCCCAGGTTGAAAAGTACCAGTGACCTGTAAAGAATTAAGTTTACTGTATTAATTATTTATTAGTTAAGATTTTTTTTAAACTTCCATATTTCTACATCTAATAAATTTTTAATTAATTTATAATGGTAGTTAAGTATTTAATAATATTATATTTATTTAGAGAGATTGATTAGAGAAAACATAAGAACATTACAATTATTATCAATTTTAAAGCCATAGTCTTCATTTCTACTGGCTTTAGGATAATTATTTTTTAAACTTAAACGAGAGCAGATATCAAGAATCTGTCTGGCAGATTTGTTTCAAATGGTTTTTGCTGTGATAGCTAGTTTTTTTAAAGCAAGGAATTATACGGTTTCGACAAGTAAGGCAATTAACCATCGTTATTTACACAATTAGCTATATTCACAGTGTTTAACGGCTTGAAAAAAATCAGTCAACATGGAGAAGACAATATTTAACAAAACTGCTTGACAGATTTTTTGTATCAGTTCTGATTTAGGCGTAAATATTATTATCACTTAAAAAGTAGGAACAAGATCATGGCTTTGAGAAAAATAATTTTAATAAATTTCGTGAAGGGAAGCCCACAATTAAAAAAAAATTGGAATGAAGATAATTCCCTGAGCTTGTTAAATAAATTACTATTTATATAAATATGCTTATTTGTGCAGCGCAATAAAGACATACGTAAGCTGTGAAGAAAATATGTATATGCACATGTATTAGTGAAACACGTTTGCAAACAGCAGAGTCAAAACAGCCCCTTGGAGCAAATATAATCTTTTTCAGTTGGCCAACTGTTGGCAGAAGCGGCCAACGTTCGCTGGTATGATGGTCTACTTTTGCTGGATTGTTTGTTAATGAGGCCATGTTAGTAAATATGTTTGAAGTTATACTGAAATAATTTTAATTCTGGCAACTTAGTTCAAAAGGACTGATATATTTCAGTTTACGGTCCACAAACAGACTTGGAAAACTAACCCACAAGGATCTGATTATAATAAGAATGCTTGTGGTACACTTGTGGTTAATGTGTGGGTGATTTCATTATGCATCATGCATGTGATTTGTGGCCACGGGTGCATTCCGAATGTTTACTGCCTGTGGGTTGCTTATCACGATAAGATTTGCGCAAGTGGGCCAGTTGATTTTTACTATTTGGGAGGGTATCTTAGCTATACTGTAATTAACATATTATTGACGTGTAAATCCAATTAAATAACTATAATTAAATTTGTCGTCTTGAAAAGCTACTGCATAAATAATTAGTTACGCGAAGTAATTTCTTTATGGTTCTAGGACTGAGGACACAATTACAAAATATATTAAGTAATATATTTTGTATTAAAATGAAATAATTTGAGTAAAGGAATTTATAAAGATATAATAATTTCAGGTTTTGCAGTATTATATAATGTGAATAAAGTTCGAGTTATTATGAGCTATTATGAGCTATTATGACTTTCATCAAGCTGTAAAATTTTGTAAACAATATTACGTATCATCACTCTGAGAAAATTTAAAAATTAGAACACTAAAAGTATCAATTTAATTTCATAAATGTGTACAAATTAACAAATTATGGTAGTAAAATTTATTCGTTTTATTTGACTAACTCACGTTTATATACTTTCATTTATGGATATTTATTTATATAGAAAACTCAGTTGATGTTGCTTAGGGAATCTGGTTTTCTCGCGGCAGTCCATTTACCCGTCTCAGTTTACCTTCAACTCTCCATAATTACAATGAGTTACATGTAATAGTTGTCCAGAGCAGATCTAAAACACCAGAAATGCCCTGGCTTTGGATAACGCATGCTGAACTAAATACATTTGACTGAAATTGACATATACTTATCTCACAGCTTGAGATCTGAGTAAATGCAACAGATTATAACATTGCAAGTCTAAAATATACTTACATTCTTGCTTTCTTCAATGTAGGAAGAGAAATGAACTTCTGTATCATTCCTTGGTTAACGCTTATTGAAATCATATAGACGAAAATATGGCCCACAGTACATGCCCAGAAAGAGTTTCTCTCGAGTGGATTTGGATCTAGGCTTTACAAATCACAGAAAAAAAACATTAGCTAATCTATTGTACCAAAGGTGGTTACGCTACATTTGCTTAGGGCTTAAATATTCTCACAATGTGTGAAGTACTTTTGGGAAATTTTTTTACATTGCACACATTTTTGCAATTGCCTTTTCTAAACTATGACAAGCACAAGTGTGTGCGTGTGTATATATATGTATGTATAAAACTGAACACTGACTGACTGACATAGCAAACTTCCTAATGCAACTTAACTTAAAGTGAATGTTTTGAAAAACAAATATGCTATCGAGGTCACCATCACCAATGGTTGTGCTCTTGGGAAATCAATCTTAATACCACGTAAACTTGTATTTCATTCGATTATGCTCTTACATTAAGGAGTTTGTAATTACCCTACAACATAAAATTTGCTGTGACTATAAATAAGTCACAGGCGAAGTCACTGTTAGTGGCAGGGGCAAGCTTAAGACTGCTTTTCACGTGGACAGCGACAGCTTCTTAACCTGCTGGAGAGTTAAGTCGACTGGCAGCGTTGGCATTTTAACACTTGATGACTGAACTACCTATCTGGTGTACAAAGAGGTTTAAAAAAAAAAATATATATATATATGCATATGCTGTAAATATAGCAGAAATCATAGATTACAAACATTAAAATACGGTTTCATTCAGCAATCTAGTAAGCTAAGATAACTAAAATTTTTTATTTTTTCACAAAATCAAATTTCTGTTTTTTTTTATTGTGAAATAATGGATTATTGTGCCCATTTGTAAATTTTTCGAAACACACTCTGCGCATAAGACTGAGATTTCATTACATTTAATGCAAACAAAATAGTTTATATGTCTTACAACAACAAATAATTTTAAAATAATGACTACGTCACACATATTAAAACTTTCTAGTGACAATTTGTAATGATGTTAATTACACATGGAACGACTCTGCAATTAACATGATAATTAACCGGATGCACGTAACTGTTAACGTTTTACGTGTCGTGTAGCATAACTTCCAAAATTTCATTTCAAGCTAAAATTACTGTACTTTTCCTTTTTCTCTGCAACATTTACTGGTAATAATTTTAGTATGTAAAGTTATCGTGTTTTGATACAAATACTATAAAAATAAAAAGAAAACAGGTGTTTATAAACCTATATTCATAAAAAGTTTCTATCGGAAAGTTAACTTACTTGAAAAACCCCAGTCTCCCTCCTTTGTTGCATCTATCCCACATAACACTAAATCCTCCAACCTTGATTAGTCCTAGAACAATCAATGATACGCACGAAGCTAAGGTGACAAACGACTGTAGAAAATCGGTCCATACTACTGCCTTAATGCCACCCTGCAAAAAAATCATAAAATTAACAACGCATTCAAAATAATTTTGGGGTAAATAAAAACGGTTTAATACAACAAGTCGAAGAATCTGATTTGATTAAAGTGACTCTGCGCTCAAACTCTTATTTTTCTAAAATATTGGAAATTTACGAACTCATATGTATTCATCTCAATTGCTCGAGCTTATATGAGTGTTACAAGTTTAGGAAACTGTGCAATTATTTATTTTAAAATATCTTTAAAAATTACGTGACAGTTATACGAATCATATAATGGTGAACAGGTACGAACGCTTCGATTATATGTAATTACTTCCACGTACTCCATAGTTACATGTCTCTCTTAACACATTATTTATATTTTAATTTATTTTGATTAGTTATAAAAATGGGAAGGGTTTATTTTGTTTTTCATAGAAACGAAAACATATGTATATACATTATAGAATTTTAAATTGCCACTGTGGCATAAAACTTTCAATTATATTTAACAGTTTATTGAAAGTACTTCACAATTAACTAAACACGTTACAAATTTGGTAATAAACATATAGTATATGTTTTGCTAATATGTGTAGCACAGAAAGGAATTTCAAACAACGTATCAGGTCTAGCTGCCTTATAACAACAATGACTTCTATATTATGACGTTGTGTTGGAATATGAGGTCAGGTTTATCCGTCGTGTTTTATTTTTTATTTACCCATTACTTGCCGAAACAATGAACATCACTTTATTAATTTACCTAAATGGTAAGTATTATTTAATTATTAAAAATTGTGTACACAAATTGTGCAATAATTTTATGTTTTATACATTGCCTTAATAGGTTTTCCGTACACTAATCCTTTTGCGGAGATTTATTATTATTCATATTATATTACCGTTAAGAAACAGCAAAAAAAAATATATATAACTGTAAATCGATTCATCTTCGTCTACTGTGTCTGGGAAATAGACGAGATGGTGGGAACGGGGCGGACAACAGGATTTCAACGTGATCTTAATCGCCGGGATCCAGCTGTAAGGGTTGAGAGCAATTCTGAAGTTCTCCAAAATTCCCCTTTTCTACAGGACATTAATAAATCACATGCCAATATTTTAAGGAAACATTTCTCTCATCAAGAGGAACAGAAAATATCTTACGTACAAGTGTTCGAAAACGCACTATTTATGCACTACAGTTCGGAATGAGTGACGTACGATTCATAGGTTCAGGATAAAATGAGCACTCAAAGAAGCACTGATAAAGTTATATTTTCAGCCAATATGTAACTCTCCGCGCGTATCAGCTAACGACGTGAAATGTCCAACCTCTCTGGACGCGTCACTTGATGTTTGCGCGAGTAATGCGAACTGTGCAGTATGGTACGAACTCTTATAGTTTGTTAAAGAAAACGTTTATTAATTGTATAATAACCAAAAATGTGTCAAATGCAGTTTAATGTATTTCAGTGCTGTTGCATTTAAATAGTAAAATGTATGGAATTCCATACAGTAATTTGCTGCCAACCATACAATTAATCAAATGTTGGTAAGGTTTAGTTACATGCAGTAACCTCGAGTGATATTTTTAAAGGGTTAAATCTCAAGTGCTCACTTTATACCGAATGACCTATATCAATTTTCTCGGGTTTTCCTACTGTTATTGATTAGTGACGTAGCGGAGTAGTGTACAATGTACGGGCACAGACAAAATAGTAATACAGACGTGGAATGACGTGGTGGCTCGTTTGATACCGGCAAACATCGTCGCTTATTGGCTGCTCGAGGCTGTTGACTCCAGCCCCGTGTCTGTTTGGCTCGTGCATATTACGGCAGGTTTCCTATTGGCCTGGCTGCCGGCTAGCAGGGCAGCCACCTTACGCTGATAGGCGGTAGGCGTCCCTATCATGTTGCTGGCCAGCGAAGCCATTTTGCTGGCGTGTGTGACTGAGTTCGCTGTCCAACCGGCTATTTCGCTTCTGTATTCCTAAATATTCTGTGATACGGGGTTGCTGTAATAACGTTCCACATCAACAAGATCCAGCCTGTGTTATGAACCATACTTCACGGTTTGGGAGCTATAGTGTAGCAACGGCGCGTTTACGGACCTACGTCAATGTAAATTTTTTTGTTCCTCAAGATGTAAAGGATTGTTTACACAAAATACTTACGTGCAATTTGACACAATCATGCATAGTGACCTAGCTCTAATATGCCTCCGGCAGCATCTGAATGGTATTTAAGTTTGTGCGATACTTTAATAGACTAAGAAATGTTATGCTATTTTAAAAATACAGACAAGTTTTCGTAGACCAGACAGTTTATCAGTGACGGCTCGTGGGTTGTTGCCAGGTAGGACTGCAGTAGCCAAGAGCTGTACAGGGTTGTGCGCTGGTTGACTCTACAGCCACTGACACGCTGATGTTCAGGTGCCCCTTATGAGTGTTCACGAAAGATCTAGTAGCCGACAAATATTTCATAGTTAGGGACCCCTAATTTTCGCGAAAAGAATTTTGCCCCAGTGTGTTTAAGTGACTTAAGTACACATCTGTAGCTTTGCCTCATAATCAGTGATTGGACGTCTTAGCTGTGACGTGTCTTGGGGTTTTACTGACAAATCACAGACTTGTGAAGTTGTAGTAACGTTACTGTGATTGGCAAAGTCAAATTAGAGACATCACTTCACAAAGACACGCTGCTAATAACCATGAAGCAGCACTACAGATGTGCACGTAAGTCATTGAAACAAAGTGGGGCAAAATTCTTTTCGCGAAAAACAGGGGTCCCTATTCATAGTCGTTGATGTACGGCGCGTTTATCAAGAGTGTACAGTTCCGACTATCTGCAGCCCCACCTAGCAACAACACACGAGCCACCAGTGCTGTTTATGTTATACACTTCGCACTGTTAAATAATAGTCATATATTAATGTCAATAAATTGACTCACCAGCATTGTGTAGAGCACGCAAACAGCGCAGACGACTGAAGTGATGAGGTGGACATTGATACCGCTAACTGCCAAAAAGAATATACCATGTGAAATATACACTTGAAAGTATTTTACATTCTTTTATCAATTAAAGTTGCTTGGAAATATGCAATATCTAAGTAACTTAATCAACAACAGTATTACAATTAATATCTGCATGGCATAATTCGTATTAGCAGTGTAATCGTAATGAATGACATCAATGTCGCGAGACGCAAAGGCAATTAACCATACATTGCAATATGTGCAGGGAAGATTTTTATAAGTTTTTTAAATTATGACAGATGTCAGACATTAATTGTGAATGTAACACATTACCTTGATTGAAAGCCAACGCTGGTACGTAAATGGCTATCGGAAGATAAAGAACAACGCTCAGGGCGAATAAAAATGAAGACATCAAACGGACTTGTTTACTAAAACGGAGTTCCAAATACTGCAAAAATTAAAACCTCGTTTGTCATAAACTATATCAAAGTAGTTCTTCCAACAATGGCACCTAAAGGAGTTTAAATATCGCTTACCTCGTACGTGGAAGTTAGTTGTAGTTCGAAAAATACTGGTAAAACTGTATAATAGCTGATGGCGCAAGTGATAAAACTTGCATAGTATATATTGGAGTGTGCAACTCCGTAGGTGTAGAATTCTGTAGGCACAGATACGATTGTAATTCCCGAGATGTGACTTGAAAAATAAAAAAGAAAAAGAAAAAAATACAAAACAAAGTTACACTCAAACAGAATACGAAATAAATGCATGTACAAGCACTATTCAAGTTTAATAAACTATATGATGTCGAAATGTGTAATTAAATGCTTAATGACGTTAATGTCACAGCACTATGTAAACCATTTTACTAAAAACCCTAATACAAAAATAATAAAAATAAGCATATGTATCACAAATTCATGACATCCAAAAGAATGTCACGTTGTTATATTTTTTTTTACAGAAATAAACATTTTAAAGATCTTTACAAACAGTTTAATCAATTAATAAAATAATTTTGGCCGACGAAATCCCTTTCTTAAATTCTCTTTAATATTATTCCTTGAAATAATCTTCATATTAGTTCTCTTACAGACTGATTTTTCGTGAAATTAAAACAACGGGAACTTTTTACGCTGATAAAATAATTTTTCCCTTAATCGTTCTGATGAGTAATTTTAAAATTACCGCGAAATAGGCTACCTGAAAAAAATATTTTATATTTTAAATAGTAGCACCTATATTTTATTTCAAATACAACAATGTGTTACAGAAGCAGAGGCAGTTTCAGTCATTACTTTAAATTAATTCGTTAAAATTACAATTTAATTCGCATAGAGAAATATTTTGAAATGTTTGGAGGTATGTTATATTTTGCTACTTATACGAACAAAATTTTTAAATCGGACTGAATAAATTATATAGTTTTCCTTCCTACCTGAATATCAACGACATTGCAACTGGAATCACGCTCATTGTCTTTCCTCCTAGAAGATAGTCGACCTTGGTATCTTGTTTGCCACACACACCTATCAGCACTCCAACAACCGTAGACACAAATAGCATCAGTGCGAACATGGTGTGGTCCACCCAGCCGAAGAGGGTTGTTTGACTTAAAGTTGTATTATTCATTTCTTTTCCTCACCTGTAAAACACGCGTGTATCATATGAAACTAATAATGGATAAGTGCGTTCGTGGTCATTGTCTAGATCCGAAAATGTCTACATCAATCACTTTATAACTGAAAATCGTATACATTAAGAATTAATTATTATTACGGAATGTACACGTACGAAACTCATATTTTTTAAAAATTCTTATTCATTAATTGTATCGCCACAGTAGCCCTACCGACTTAAAACTTTTAAAGATATGTACTTAAATCCGTAGTTTATTAAAATGTTTGATTTTTGCTGTTGATACCATATTTGTAGGGACACCTGATTTTCGCGAAAAGAATTTTGTCCCACTTTGTTTCAGTTCACATCTGCAGCTCTGCTTCATAATCAGTGATTGGACCTTAGCTCTGTCGTGTCTTGGGGTTTTATTGGCAAACCACAGACTTGTGAGGCTGTAGTAACCTTACAGTGGTTCGCACTGTCAAATGAGAGACATCACTTCACAAAGACACACTGCCAATAACCATGAAGCTCAACTGCAGATGTGTACGTAAGTCACTGAAACAAAGTGGGGCAAAATTATATTCGCGAAAATCAAGGGGCCCTACATATTGGCAGTAAATTTGTTTCTGCATGTTGCAAAAAAACATACATGTCAAAAAAAATTATTACATGTAAGGAAAAAATGCGTACCGGATAAAAAAGTGATATAAGCATGGGTGACTTTTGGTACGTGGGGTGACTTTAGGACATAAAAAATATTTTCCGCATATATGGTAGCAATGAATTGAGAAAATTACTTGCGATTAATTCCTAACAACAAATATCCGCATTAAATTTAATTATTATTTACTCACCGTTCACAGTCCAAAGTAATCCCAGGTGCCAAAGTCAGCCTCGCTTATGGTATTAAAATTTTCTTCTTACATATATTAACCATAATATTAGAAGTTATTGCGCTTAGATATCCCAATTATTTAATACAATTCAAGTAATCTCTTAGACTCTGAATAATCTATGTAAAGTTATATGCTTTTCGGTACCGTCAGCGGTGTAGTGTCAGAGATTTTCTGTCACCCAAAAGTTACGGAAGAAATATTTTAACAATAAAATTATTTATTTCTCGTACATAAATATGCTGCTGCAAATCGTATAAATTGAAATACGACCTCATTTAACTGCAACACGTTAACATATCTGTTACAAACTGAACCTTTATTTATTTATTATTGACATGCGGCTTTGCGATTCAAGTGTTGCCGAGTTGCACAAATATTCCACAGTAAAACAAATAAAAATTCTCAATTAGCTGTTATTGACGAACAAACAACATGCATGCAATTGCGATAAAGAACATATGTGCATCCATAAAGACGACGCAAAAACTAAACAAATGGAACCAAAACTACACAAATTAATCCCGGAACGGAACATAGTCGTTGCATCAAGAAAGGCGCCGCACAAAACTTAACAAAATTAAAAAATTAAATAAATTGGAACAAAAAAACATGGTTTACTAAAAATAGCATCCAAAACGAACAAGGACAACGATGTCAGTATTAAAGACAAGAGAGACAAATTTATGTGAATACAGACGGCATCAAAGAAAAAACAGCAGAATAATTGCAGGCTTTCTTCGACAACGCACGCGCAGTTTCAAGATCTGAGGTATTTTCTTGTCTTCAGGCACATGTATACAGTGAAGAACTCTAACCGTCAAAATTTGAGAACCATATTTTTCAAATAGTTAAACGTGATATTAGCCGTCAACTGCCGCAAACATCTCGCCAAACATAAAAAAATCGTACCTTGTTATCGTTTCTAACCATATTTCTAAATACTGCGGTGACACTACAACAACATAAATATATACAGAATTTTTAAATCATTTGGCCCATTGGTATAACTATACAGATATAGGTATTTTGTATCCGTTGACATGTATGCCAAAAAAAAAAAATAATTATTCGATCTTCTGTAGGCAAAATAATTGTTTAAAACAAAACGAGAATTACATGTACGTAAAATTAGCAGTACTTTGTTAAGTAAAAATGTAAAGTGTTGTAGTAATATGCGGTTTGCGTTCCAGTATTTTTGACGTTATTTTATTGTATGAATATTGTTTTGTAGAGAGTACAGTAGCAATAAAATTGTTTCCAACAATATTTTCTTAAATTCATAAATGAATATGTTCGTCATATCATATGGAACTTATAAATTCAATATAACGAAAAAATCACATTTATACAAATTGACTTACAATGTAAATGTTATTTATGTTTGCAGGTACGTGTTATTCCTGTATCAAGAAGAAGCCGCACGTTATTATCGTAAGTAAATTTTACTATGATTGCGTAGGTCAACAAGTAGCACTGAATAACGTATTTTAAAGTAAGGAAGTTTCCTTAAGGTGGGGCATCAGTCTCATATTAGATTATTTTATGTATATTTTATCTTCGTTTGTTAAGTTTGGAAAGAAAAGTTAAAAATTTAAGGTTAAATCTTTAATTCAATTTGCATTTCGCTGCAGTACAATCGTAAGATTTGAACATTAACACGTATATTTAACCCGCAATAAGTTCGTGCATTAAAAATACAATAAATATTTGACTAGTTGTGGCATAATTGTATGTTTAAAGTACAAATACTCGGCATGTTCCGTAGAACAAGATAAACAGTACTTACGCTAAAACCAACCATTTAACACGTGTTGTTCAGTACCAAATATACGCGAAAAATGGTATTAACCATAATAGCTGTTGACTGGATTTATTTACTTGCAGATACTCCATTGCGAAATAAATTACTGTCAAAAGAAAACTAAAAATAAAAATAAGACAAGAAAACATAAATAAGCAGAGTATGCTTTAGTCACCAGGATACATACACAACATGAAATTCCAAAACTGGAATCTGGTCAGATAAAACCAGGAACAAACAGAAAATAAAGTAAATAACAAAATTATAAAAAAGAAACCTGAGTTGACATGAGACACAACGATGAGACAAAACAAAAACACAAACAGAAATACAGCAAACGACACAACGATGAGACTAAACAAAGCACAAAAAAATGTGGATCCCATTGATTAAAAGCGAAACAAATTTACAGCACAAAATAAAAACAAACACTCAACCCACCACAACCAATCAGAGTCAATACATGCTACGCAACCAATCAGGAGACAGCTGTCTCCCATTGGCTGAGCACGATAAACCCATGATTTTTCCAGTCTCCTCATCAGTCGCACTCGTGTTCCTGAACCCTGTGTGTCTACCTGATGACGGGAACAGATTCCAGTTCCCAAAACGTTAATACTGACTGTTTGAAAAAATACTGTGTTCTGTTTCGTCTCATCGTTTGTGTTGTTTGTTGTTTCCTCTGTTTGTGTCCGACATCTTTGTAAAGGTCGGCCACTAAAACCAAAATTAAAGCAACCTCGAACATGATCAACGGACATTCATAGGACGTCTCATGAAGTCAAATTTAAATAAAATGTAAGCTTGAATCAGTTTTGCAGCAAGTCACACACGAGTATGTTTTTCATGTAATTGAAAACGGAATTGGAATACGAACTAGATTCAAACTTTCAGCAAATTCCATGGTGCAAACTGTTGTGCAAGTCAAATTTAAGTTAAGTGCTGTCTTGCTGTAACGTCACATGTTATCTTGGCATGAATGTGTCACCAATGGCTAGAGATAGGAAAAATAGCGGGTTCACTAACTTGTAGGCTAGCCTCCATGAATATATGTCTACTAAAGTAGACAGAAACTGTTCATTTGGTGCTCGCTGACACAGTGACAAGCGCCTGCATTTATTTACATTTTTATTATTGGCTCAGTGACTTCAAGGATGTGTCAAATAAGTCTAAGGCTGATTGTGAAAGTGACGCGAACTTACAATTAATGCAATTCTAGCTTGTGCACAAAAGAAATCGCGACATTTTTCAGGTCCATTGACAATGGCTTATAAATGTGCTACTTCTAGGCATTAATCACGTCCGTAGAAGAACAGGTCTGGACACTCGCCTAGAAACTTGACCCCCTTGTTGTTTGGCTGTAGTTCACCAAGTTACCGATAATGCTCTAAATTTTTTGGCGCTGTAATCCGGGCGGTCGAGCTCAAACTCCGCCCACTTCCCTCCCACTACGATAAACAATTTATCAGAACATATTTTTTATCCGTTTATGAAACACTTCCTTCGCTCACAATTTCAAATCATGGCCCAGAAAACTTTATTTACTTTTTAATGTTAACAATGGAAAAAGTGTGCGGAGTTTGAGTCCGACTGCCCGGATTACAGCGCCAAAAAGTACTTCATTCTCGGTAACTTGACGAACTACAGACAAACAACAAGGGGTCAAGCAAAGTACATTGGTAGATAGGCGAGTGTTCAGACCTGTATTTCTATGACCGTGGCATTAATTAAGCTGTCCTAATGTGACACATCATTTATGTGGTCCATTTAAGTATAAATAATGTGATGCCAGAATTATATTACAGCAGATCGTTAGTGGTTTACCGTCACATAACCATCAGTTTTTTTTATTGAAATTCCATCAACTTGCCTTGTATGTCTTGCCGAAAGTCCGGCTGCCAGCAGTTTACCCCAAGAGAGCCGTTGATGATAAGCCACAGCGTTGGTGAAACATTAAGTGTGGGCAGTAAATACATATTTGTGATTGTATAGTCACGATAAAAATGGGCCATTCTTAACGTTCGGCGACTGTTTTTGAGAAGCATGTGGGCATCCATGACTTGACAGCACGTAGCCATACTTCCACAGCCATGTTAAGTTCCACCAATGTGTCACAAATGGCATTCCGAATGTTTCACTTTCGTAAGTCAGGCATAGTTAGGCCAGCTAAGTAGCGCCATTATTTATCATAGCGATCAGCTATCTAGCAGTGCCGGCAGTAAACCAGCTAACGGCCGGTTGTGTATTCCAACATGGGTATCCGCATATGAACATATTTTTCAAACTTACTGATGTCGAATATCCGCCGCTTTCTCAACCAAGATCACCTACACCTTTCTACCAAGCATAGAAGCTTCAACCACACGCGCCCGTAAGCCGAAACAAAACACTGCCGTCTCTGCTTACGCAAGAGCTTCTCATGCTGATCCCTGAGGTATATTAGACTGCGGGTGTTACTCAACATTTTCATCCGTTAACAGCATTGGATACGTACCGGTATGTATTTTGCCGCGAGGTTAATTTGTTACGCAATTTTCAACTAGTTATTTGCCTCGCCATGAGATCACACCATATCTGTGTACTGGCAGATACCATTCTTGCAGTCAACCATCTCAGCTACTAGCAATAATATAACGGAGACAGCGAACATGCGTTGAGCAATAAAGTGTAGGGATGACGAAAACACAATCTACAGGCTGTCCAAGACCTTCAGCTGTCAAAATACGTAAACTTATAACGATCTCTTCACGACTTCTGGAACATACTATATACACATTCAGTTGTACAAGTGTGTTACAGGAAGAGCACCAGTAATATCACCTTAGAAATGACGCGTGAGACGTGATGTAGCGTGATACGGAAAGTACTTTTTCTTGTGTAACTATTAAAATTGCTTCCAACGTGTTAGTCTACGAAAAGAAGACATATCAAACTGTGTCCCCATGATTTAAAAAAACTGCCGTCCGCTAATTAAAAACATAATTTCCAAGCTCCTCAAAAGTGCTGAAACTGACGCTTTCACGTTACTGTAGCTGCGAAAATATCACCCGTAATCGGAAAACTAAATCATAGAAACCTGCATTTAACTTTACCTCACACATTCCAAATTTAAATAATCGGGTAATTAATTGAAGTCATATTGAAAAACGCTTTCCGTTAAATCACTGCGCGTTAATTTAGTACGCCGTGCCTATGAGATTTTAAAATGTTTGTTGCAATAGAAGTATACAGTTAGAATTGAGTTGTTTGTGGACATACGCCGTTGCTCATGTTTTGCTCATGTCTTGCTGATCAAACCTGTGTTGAATGACTAGATGCGATGAGGTGTTTGACGGACGAGTTACATTCTACTTATCGCATTATCGCATTTTCCGTTTCCGTGCCTTGAACGCAAAAAAAAAAAAAAAAAGCTACTGTCAAATAACTCTTAAGGGAAAACAGTACCTGCAGAAATTCAGATCTTGCATCAGTAACGGTGAATTCACGAATAACGCACGTTAGTGAAGTCAGGAGGGAAACACGTTAGTGGTGTGTGAGCCCTGATTGCAAGTAAACTAACACGAATTTTAAAAGTTACATCACCCGTAAGCGTTTCGATAAGATACTGAAGAAATGCTTAAGTGCCGGAACGTGTTCGTCTCGGCAGAAAAATTTCTTTGTACGGTGTTATGCGGATAAGACACGCTGTTATCTGTGAAATTTTTAACACACGGAAGTACACTAACACATGTCATTTTGGTTCGTTTTGGTGAACGAAAAAAAAAAATATATACAAAAAGTAACAGGGATATTTGGAAATCGTTCACTGGTTTATTTGATTAAGATAAGTTTTCCTGCAAATACGCAAACGAATACTACGTTCAAACATTTCTGCTATGACACACTACGCAATAACATGTGCTTAAAATCAAGCCGCATTGTATCAAACATTTAAGGAAATATTACTTATTCTAAGGTTGAATGGTTGTGTGGTATTTTTTAAAATTTTAATATCGCAAATTATTTTCATTGATAGTGACACATGATTGTTACTGTTTCAACACGCAATAAACACTATAATATAAACTAAAATTACTACACATGTACGTAGATTAACAAAGTTACTACAACATTTTTTTACTTGTTTAGGGTAAGAAAAATGTTTCTTATTCGTATACATTGAAACTATTGTGTTTAATACGTGGACTCTGAACTGGAAATGAAATTTATAAACTGTGCCTACTGGGATATGTCACATGTGCGTTAGATACTGCTTGGTTTAAGGATAAAAATATTAATTATTACATATACAGCGTGTTTCAATAATTCTTTATCAAACTTGGGGGATAAGTTCATTACACCAAAACTATATAACCTATATAATAAATAAATACATGTATACATAATGTATATACATATTTCATATATATACATACATTACATACATATACACTTATGTACGAAAATCAATTTTGAGTTATTACTATAAGTTTATTTCATTGCATTGCAAAGTAATAGATAATAAAATTAATATAGTTAAATAATTGAATTATGTTAGCGGTATAAATACGCTGATATTTTTATTAGTATCCTATATTGTGTATCATGGGAATATTCAACCGGATGCGACAGTGCGTAATCCGACGGTGCATGACTGTGAATAGACAAAAGATAGTCATTTCAAACATTTGCCATGATTTCCTGAATATGCTACAATTTCATCAATTCTAATACCAAAAATTCACAGTAGTTATTTATCTTGCTTCCATACACTCATACTCATGTCGCACCCTGTCAAATTCCAATATTCGCCATAACGGATACTAATGAGTGCAGCAACACACTTGTATCCGTAAGATTCTTAAATTATCAAACAACACTAGTTTGACTACTGGTTACCTTGCAAAATATTGAACTAAACCGTGATTGATATCTTCAAAAGGTAAGGATTTTTGGAACCATGTTCACATGGACTTTTTTTTTCTTGTTTTAATGTAAGGAACCCATTCTCTATGTTTGTTAAAGTATTTCTGAAAAAAAAAAGGCCTTAGATAAATACTTTACATATTTCTCATCATTAGTAACAACAAATTTTACATAACGCCAGGAAAAATATTTTTTTTTGTTTTATATTAAACACAGAATAAATGATTTAATGTTTTAAGTAATTTTTGCAAAAGACATTTCCATTAAATTGTGGAAGTAGTAATATATTTACAAACATTCGATACTTAAGATTCGTAGCTTGTAGGTGTATACAAGCTGCTCAACCTCTTAGAAGGCAGCGACACTGTAAATGGCTCAGCTATAAATTGGCGTGTTTTCTATATATATATATATATATATATATATATATATATATATATATATATATATATATATATATATATATATATTTACATAAGAGCGACTTAAGTTTATGATTCAGCGCAGCTGTTATCAAATGAAGCTTGTTGTTTTATCATCCTGCTTTCTCATTGCTGTGTCGTCTGTAATCAAAGCTACTAGTGAGTTTTGTCAATTGTGTTTTCATCATTATATCGTTAATTTTCGTAGAATTTTTCACACACTTTAGTAGTTCTTATTACTTTTATTTTATTGTTAATTTTATATTGTCGTTCTTCTGCGTACTACTATATTGTAATCCAGAATATTTTTTTTATTGTTTCAGTTTTTTTATGTCGTTTTTCAGGGTAGGAATGTATTTTTTTTTTTCGGAATTGTGTATACCTATGACCTATATTTGTTGACGAAAGCTTATGCAGTTTTTATTTGCTTTCTGTTTAATTTCTAGGTTTTTCTGAAACACCGCATCATTCGCTCGCAACGACGTTTGTCCAACGACTCACATTATAATACCAAACTATTGCAGAAAACATTTGAAAATCACAAATATTTGTTTATGATTACAGAGTATTTATAAAATGAAACTAACATGAACGCGTTACATCCTATTTATTTGCGTACACTAAACACATTATCGTGTCCAGTTTTTAGTCTCAATTTGCAAAGGAAGTATACTGCGTTTTACAGTTAGTAATTTTTTCTTTTAATAGTTTCTTAAAAGAAAATTGTTAGCTATGTAAAATATGTATCGAATTTATTAGGATTTTACGAAAAAAAAAAAATACACAAGACAATGTATTTTCTTCGTTTATCTGTTGCTTGATATGCCAAAATAATAAGTGGTATAGGCAAGCTGCGTAAGCTGTAAACACATAATTATTAGAGACGGTGAATTTTCGCGAATTCAGTGACTTGCATTCTAGAATCAGACATCCTACCGAAGTAAGTAAGAGTAACATAATAGTAAAAAAAAAATATTTCATGTTCATATTATGTAAATATTAAGACAAGAGCGTGGAGAACGTAAACGTTTGCAGAGTAAAATCGAGCATGGTCTGGTAACAATTCAACGTTTACTAGAAATATACAGCCAACACAATTCGCATCACGCATGTTCACCAAACGCATGGCTCGCAAAAACGATGCGCAGCTGTCTCTGTTGAGGGGTAAAGAGTTACTAATGTGAATTGTGTATTATATGCTAGAGATGGTGAAATTTCGCGAATTTAATAACCAACATGTTAAAATCTAATATCCTATGCATATTAAAGCCCGGTCTATTCGTTCATTGTCTGCTGTTCCACTGAGTAGCAGCTAGTTGACAAACGGTCGGGACTTGAATATGCATAGGGTATTTGATTCTAACAGGTAAGTCATTTAATTCGCGAATTTTCACTATCTCAAATAATTGTTATAGGTCACCAGCAGTATTTTTTATTTCCACGATGTGCTTGACGTAGCAATAATTAGTAGAGACGTGCAAAATTCGCGTTATTTTCGGCCTACAGACTAGAATCCAAACGCCTGTAGGCTTGTTCAACGTCTCCCGTTGGACGAAAATATCGTGGCCTTCCGCGGAGAATGCTTCTGGCCAATAATTAAAAGTTCTCAGTAGAGTGACCAACCTGCCATAAAGCTATTACACACGTAAATGACGTCATATACAGGCTCGTGGCCAGTGTAACCACAGGTTGTACACTTATATGTACAGGACAGTCAATTCTAGCGTGTCGCCAAATAATAACGCGAATTTTGCATGTCCCTAATAATTAGTAGCGTGTGTCAATTATGCAATATTTCACAATCACTCACTAAGGTAACAAGACAACCAGTGCAGCAATGAACGAATTAGCCAGTAGCATTTGCACACATGATCATAGGTAGTAACAGCTGATTTTGTACAAACGGTGCAGAAAAACTTACATAGTTATGCATAGAGCCCACGATTTTTGGTGAAAAGAATTCTGCAACAGTTTGTTTCAATGCCTTATGTGCACATATGCAGCTCTGCTTCTTGATTATTGACAGAATGTATTATTGCACAGACGTGGCTCATTTGACTGTGCCAACAGGGACAAGGTTACTGCGACACCACACGTCTGTGATTTGCGGGTAAAACCCCGAGACGCTGAGAATTTAAAACAGCCAATCACTGACCACGAAGCAGAGCTGCATATGTTTACATAAGGCATTGAAACAAATTGTTGCAGAATTCTTTTCACCAAAAATCGTGGGCTCTAGCTATTC
Organism: Medauroidea extradentata; assembly: GCA_003012365.1. Classification (NCBI taxonomy): domain Eukaryota; kingdom Metazoa; phylum Arthropoda; class Insecta; order Phasmatodea; family Phasmatidae; genus Medauroidea; species Medauroidea extradentata. The sequence goes on along the minus strand of PNEQ01116186.1, from coordinate 8,452 downwards.
AATTTGACAAGTTAATAATCATTAATTAACACAAATAATGCACTCTGATTAGAAACATTACTGTTCAGTCGCATATGGCAACTGCATAATATTTTAACATACGTTTGTCATAGATCATATTGAGTATTACATAACGGTGAAACTAGATCTATTGTGTAATTTTTATCAATAGGGGGTAATTTGGTTGCATATTTCGTCTGATCAACACGCACTATTACAATACTGGGCAATATTTACAGCAGGTCGAAGTTGTTTGTTGTTTTCTTCTGTAATAAACGGAGCAAATAAATAGAATCGCTGTTTAACATGTGTAGGCCTAAAATGAACTTTCTCCCGTCAGACCATCACAATGCAAGTTTTCATACAGCAGGAATCTTGCCTCATTAGTTTGCACTTAAAATTATTAATTCATGACGAAATAAATTGTTTACATGCTAACCTCTTCCTTTAAACCATTGCATTGGCGGGAAATTAATGTTGGCATGCATAAGTTACAGAAAAATTAAAAAATTAAATAGGCTTATAAGCATAGTTCCCCAATGGAAGCACAACCGTGGTAAAAAATCTCCACATAACTATGTCATTTGATGATTGATAGCACTAGTTTCATTGAACCGTACCACTCCTTAAAAGTTTTGGAGAAATCCGTACGGATACGTTAATATTAACACACATTTCCGAGAAATCAACAGAAAGCTTAGGCCTATCTTTCTCAAGGCAACCACTTTTCACTTAAATAGAAATGCATGTAACCGCATGAACGTAAAACGACTAGTACACAAAAACGGTAATACCAAGCCAGTCAGACGTAATATCAAGCCAGTCAGACGTAATATCAAGCCAGTCAGACGTAATATCAAGCCAGTCAGACGTAATATCTATAAAATACACAAGTTATTTTTATATTAAAAATCAATTTTCCCCCGGTTGTCCTAGGTTAGTTCTGCTTTAAAAATGTACGTAAGTGATTTTGGGAAGTTATTTCTTATTTACTTACAAGTGGTAACATAAACCATTAGGTAGGACTAGACATCCAATGACTTGCAGCAATACTCTGGGAGGACGAAAACGTATAACTAAAAACGTTCATTGGCTCGTACCAATATGTGATTCAGACATAATGTAACTATTAATTCCATAAACGGGACTACGGATTATTCAAAATACTTAAATTTGTTTAAAATGTAAACTACTTTATAAGTCTACTCCTATGCGAGGCTAAAATAAGTAAGCCCAGATCTACATACAAATTACCTTGTGATAGTAAGTCACTTGCTCCATACACTGTTTTTAAATATAACAATTCGGCAGCGAACAGTGCACACTTGTATTAATTAAAAAAATACATAGTAATAACACGCAGAAATAAATTAGTGTTTGCATGAATGCAAAGTAACTGACATTCCGATGTGATTATTAATATTATTAAATCACTGGACGATATGAAACTTTGTATCTCATCAATAAACCGCAATCTCGTATTTCAGAACAGGCAAAAGCACTTTAAAAACAGAGTAATTACAAGATATCGTGTTATAACTGTTCAGATATCTTTACCATACAAGAACACAATTTTATGACATTTATTTGCAACGATTCCAAACATTCTAGAAATTTCATACTTTAGTAAATTTTCTTTTATGAAAGGTTTCCGACGTAAATATAAGAAAAACATTTGTCAATATTGACGAAAACAGCATTTAAATCAGCCATTACTTTTTTTTATGTTACACTTACTGCATCCACGATGATAATTCGAACAGAAATAATAACTAATGATTTTTGCAAACGCTGCGAATAACGGACTATAATATTGGAATAGATTCAAATATTTATATGACACACTTATTATTACATTACTGTTTTTATTAAAAAACTGCGATGGTATGAGTACAAATTAAATCGATCTTTTCAGTAAGATAAATTGGTTTTTGCTATTATCAGCTTATCGACTGCAGAATTAAATGCAAACATAATTGTTGTTACTGACTAAAGGAATGGAGATGCTGTATTTGAAACTGCCCAGTTTACCGTTGATAAGTTTACTTTATGGTCGCTAGTTAGCGCTGGGTCATGGCATACAGTATCCTAGCGAGAAGGTTTCACGCCGGTGGTTATGGCCAATTATATTAATCGTGTCTCAAAGGTGATGTAATGCACGCGACGATTACAAATAACAAATATCGCATGTTTCCTAGCAGGAAAGTGATAAAATACGGAGCATGACTTGTGAGACAGAATCACAAATAACCTTGAAGTTTATCGTAGAGGCGAATCTTTTGTTCACTTGAGCTAACAGTTCAGGGAAATATTTTAGCGTCCTTGACAATATGATGAACTTAGACTTATGTCCGTCAATAGTAGACAATACACTGGACGCTACTTCAGCTATTTTGACTAAATTTTGTTGGTTATCAATAGAGGGAATGTGTTGAAAAAAAGCGATTAAATTAAATGTAGTCATGACAACTTTGTGAAAGGCAAGCTATCATAGGCATGTACAGTAAATTAATTATTAAAATTAAACAATAATTCTCACCTGGTTATCATATGGGTGAAAGTCGATCACTCGCCAGCTCCTGTACAATGAACGTATGCTGGTGAAGTAATTCCTATTTTAGATACTAAATTTAACGAGTTTCACTTACAAATAGCGTAATTTAAAATGCTTTCAATTAAACCTTCCTAATTTCACATTAAAATTGCTGGCATTTGAAAACAATATTTTAATTTTAATTTTATGTTTGGTCTTCACGTCACCAGAAACATTGCTATAGACATTTAGCATAATGTTAATTACGTATTCTGATGATGAACATAAATACAATACTAAGAGAAATTACACGTGGTTCTGAGTCTTAGTTACGAAAAATCCCCTTTGGCCACATGGATACACAAATCGAGTTGCCTTGTGTAGGTACTTGCAAACAAGGAATGATTTAAATTGCCAAAACACCCAAAACAATGGATTGGTATGGGTTATATATGCATTAACGTATTGTAGCTTGCTCCTCCCGCGGTGGCCGAATGATATGACTGTTCGCCTCTCACAAAGGCGATCCGTGTTTGATTCCCGGCGGGGTCGGTCCCCGGATTTTCGCATGTGGGAATCGTCTGGGACGATTCCGTTGATCGGAGGGTTCTCTCGGGGATCTCCCGTTTACCCCATCCTTTCATTACGGTGCTGCTCCATAACCACCTCATGTCAGACCTAGATATGTTAAGCTCTGACCGGAATATCTCAATCACTCGCTTTACGAACCAGCAAACTTACAAAAAATGACTATTTCTGCAGCAAAAAATTTTATTGTACTCTACAACAAAAATTCTTTGGAAACTAATGTAAAGAACCTTTTTGTACGTTTTTTAAATACTTTAATGAAAATGCTTGCAAATATACAAAAATTTCTTTATTTTAACATATATTTTCGTATGTTTAAAACAATTCTTTGAGGGATCACAAACTCTTTCGGCAACCAGTTTCCATTATTTTGTAAAAGTAGAAAATATTTTTGTAAAATGTGACAAGCCGTCGAAGGTTTCTTTGTTTTACATCAAACAATCTGCTCAATTATACATATCTGAGCTGTAAAACAGGTATTTGGTGAATTTAGACCACTTTAATGACCTGCAACTTTCTTGTTGTAGTGCCTGTACTGTAAACTGGGTTTTATTTTGGACCAGCATGTGTAACTTTACAACATCAATAATATTTGTGTGTGTGTTGATTGGTGAAATATTAGTGATTATTATATCAGCCATCATCTGGTTTCCCTTCACCAAACGTCTTATACAAAAATATATTTGGAGTTGCAAAGTTACCCATGATGGTGGAAAGAATACCCACTTTACAGTACTGATAAATATTCTGACATTGGTTAACAAGCTTTATCGTGTAAAAGTACAAAATTGTTTAACTGTATTTTCTTATGGCGAGAAGCGAGTCTAGTTGATTACAGGAAGCGACGTTTCGTCGATTTGGCAGTTGGAATCTGTAGGTTCTCGGGAACGGCTGCTCGTTATAAGATCACGAGTATGCCTCTGGTGTTCAAGTGCGATAAAATCATAATTTTATATTTGTATGATATAGTGTTATTTTTGTAGAAGGTACTGGTGAGTACATTTTTCTCTTACAAAACAATTTTAGCTCACATAGTTTACCCATAACAGTGCATCAAAGTCAAAATTTGTATGTTACGTTGCCAATTGACATGCTTAGAAGGCCGTGTCAGGTGTTTCGGGCGCATGTATGCAACCCGCATTAACGCATTACAATTCAAGGCTAATTTTACGTTCGATATAGCAATAAGAATATTACACAAATCAACATTATCTTCGCGTTTTATAAGAGACAGAGTTGTTCATATTTTCGCTGCGTTTGCCGTAGTCAAGTACAAAGAATGGTTGCTACAAATTTTACGAAACGTTTTTTTTTAGTGACACGTTGCTAATATAAGTGTTTGTTATGCTTCATTTTGCAGAACGCAGCTCTATTAAGAACGGCTGTGTCTTTGATAAAGCGTGAAGATAACTTTGATATGTGTAATACACTTTTTGCTATAGAGAACGTAAAATTAGCCTTGATTTATATTTTTTCTTGCGGGTTGCATACATGCGCCTGAAACACTGATACGGATTTTTAAGTGAAATAATTCACAGTGAAATAACTTACAATGTGCAATGTAACAACACGTAAACAAATTTCCAGTGAAAAATTTTTGTATCACGGAAAATTGCTGGATTTTCAAAAAATTTTTGGAACTTTTGCGGTTTTTTATGTTGAAAATCTTACGTTTTGCGTTTCTAAATGCCTTATTACGTAGCTAATGGGATGCTTGTTGGCAGTTAATACTTTCATTTAAGTAAATCAATTGGTTTTTACCTTTTGCGTGGCAGCGTAACAGGCACATTTTGACTTTTACGCATCGTTATGAGAAAACAATGACAGCTGATATTGTTTTGTAACGAAAAAATGTACTCACAAGTATCGACTACAGAACTAACACAATGTTAAACGAATATAAAATTGTGATTTTATCGCACCTGAACACCCTTAAGTTTTACGCGAAACGTCGGAATCTGCAACCATTCCAGAAGATGTTTTAACACACAAAACGAGATAGTCATAACAATAGCGTCTCAAGTTTCTCACACTTCAGTCTAACAGAAAATATTTTAGAACTACGTTATAATGTTTCATACTAAAAATAATTATTTTGAGTCAGTAGAAAGTAAATGATAGATTATTGTATCTTTACTCTATATTTTCCGAGATTAAGATTAGTTAACCTACAATTTACACACAAGTAAAGTAAGGCCAATATTTTGTTTGTCAATATAAATATTCATTGCATTTTGAATTCGTAACATTACTTACCAATGTTCTTTTTACATTTAACACAATGTACCAAAAATTACGTTTTACAATACAACATTTGATCATATGTCCTTGTTTCTCTATTTCTTAAAATCGTAATACAATAAATTGAAACTATATACATAAGGAACATAAAATAATAATTCAGCAATAAAATCGAAACAATGTGTACGTAAATGATGACAAATATTTGTTAGAATTGTAGAATTAATGAATTCACAAATGTACTTCGTCACAAAATCATGAAACGTTAGAAAATAAACACTATGATGTTTAAGTAAACGTAACTCAAAATGTTTAAAGAGAAAACAACAAAATAGTTAATGTTGAATATTAATTTAGCTGTCAAGACTCTTCTTCATGTCGTCAAAGTCCTCGTTCATCTTTAAGTTTAGCATCTCTTTTTCTGACGGATGTCTGACATCTGTTTCACGAGTATGTCCATACTTTTTCATGAAAGGAACCAATAACCTGGCGTCCACAGTTTTTGGATCTTGAAATCCTGTGAGGTAACTGACAGCTAGGCCTACTACAAGAACTACTAGTGTCCCTAACAGGCAGTAGTAATGGAAGGATATCTTGTAAAGTACGAAGGCATCTTCGCCCATTCCTTCCGGTAGTTTCGTAGGCCTGTTGGAGGAAAATATATGCAGGTATTTATTTTGTGACTTGTACACACACCTCAAATACATTACAGAAACTAGTTTTATATTCAAAAGAGTAAAAGGAAGTTAAAAACATAACATGCAAGCACAGATATTCACTGAACTTTTATTTTGCTCATGAATAGAAAATTCAAATATAAGCATGCCCAACTTAAAGGCAAAAAAAGGACGTGTCTTTTTTTCAACACAGAATGGTAAAATTATTAATTTTAATAAGTACATTAATAATTAAGTTACTATAAATAATGAATGAAATCAGATATTAAAAATGGTTTTAAAGAAGCAATATAAAATAAAATGGTAGAAATTCATAATTAAAAGAAATATATTTATTCATTTTATTCACACGCGCGCGCACACACACACATAAAATTTTCTGGTAACCAACTTTGCTTGTGAGTCGTGATTACTCCATGGTTAGAAACTTAACTTACAACGTACTTCAATCTAGATATCGCGAAAGTTAAGGACTGAGCTTGGTCTGCACTACAGCCGGGTTACCAAACTTTACAGCACTGTGTCTACAGACTCCAGTACAGTTTGGGAAAAAGTTTAATTTATTATGCACGGGTTCAACAATGGTTAATTTTTGACGCTAGTTTCTCTAGAGTCAGTCAGTCGGTCGTAAGACTAAAAACAAAAATATATTGTATTAATACTATATTTTGCACTCCTTAATTGGTTTAGCTTTTTACTGAAACACTAAGTCATTAAAGATTAAAATTTTGATTTTAAAAACAAATAAACAAATATTACTAACACGAAAGCTATCAGAATAGAAATTAATTATTGTTCTAGTTTCCTTAGAAATGCGAATGCATCTCGTGCCGGAAATTACCCATTGCCAAACTAAAAAAATTGAGTATCCCAATATGTAGAAAAATTGCACGTGTATGTTATTACTTTTTAATAATATAATACATATCCATTTTAAAGAGTCGTTATATTATTTATGTATTTTCGTCGTTTAAGTGGCAGGGGTGACAGAATTGTCAGACAGACCATTCGCCTCCCACCAAGGCGATCCGAGTTCGATTCCTGGTGGGGTTAGTTCCCGGTTTTTTGCATGTGGAAATCGTGTCGGACGAAGACGTTGGTCGGTGGGTTTTCTCGGGGATCTTCCATTTACCCCGACTTTTCATTCCGACGCTGCTCCATTCTCACATCATGTCACACCCACCAGCACTAAAGACCTCGATGTTGAGCGCTGACCAAAATCGATCACCCACTCACTCTTTTAATCCCGGCTTTGGCAAACAAATAACTTATCTATTATAAAAAGAAGACTTCTAATTGAAAATACATGTCAGAGTACATTTGAAAGTAATGGCATATAGGGTACTGCAAACTGTTATCATCCGTGGCAGCAGAGTCGGATGAATTCGGGAGTTAAAAAACGCCGTCCGGAAAGTGTTTAGAGTGTGTTAGCTCAGACGGTTTTTTAACTGACCATTAATCTGTCAATCTCAAGTGGTGGTCGCTGCCACAGCAGCGATTGAAGAATTCGGTGATAACCGTTCACTGGCATTCATGCAAGAAGTTAGGCATGCTTGGAGATCTATGCAAACTCAAAAGTGAAGGTTTATATAGCTAATCCCTCCAGTCACAGTGATACTTACTCTGGTGTTGTCGGTACAGTGATGTTGAAGTGTTCATCACAGCCCTCCGTGGACATGGGTAAGTACGGAAACCTAGCCACGCCCATTGTCTTGTATATTTGTGCACCGACTATAATCCACGACATGACAATAAGGCTGGCAGTACTTCCCACTAAACATCCCTGCATCAGAGAGAAATAATATGTGTGAGATCATAATATTATTTTGCGTTGCATAGCTTCGGAAAAATATCTCAAATAACGCACACCAACAGCAGTAACGCATTCAGATGGTCCTTATTGAGACAGTTGTGTGGCAGTGGTCAAACAACTTGTCTCCTGCAAGAGTGATCTGTGTTCATTTCCTGACAAGGTCATGCTCAATTTCTTTTAGTAAACTTGACAGGCATTTTCATTGTCTGGTAAATTTTCTCGGTGAACACCCGTTTTCCACATAAAAAATTGTGGTAATATACTTCTTCGTAATAAGTAGATTTTATTACACAAAAACACGTTACATTGATGTAAAACATTTAGGCGTAAAAATATGGATTCATATTATTAACTAGACAATTATGATTCCCAAAAATTATAATTTTCTTTTTTATTGTACGGTTTTTAGCCTACTTTCCTTTAGGAAAGATAGGCTTATGAGATCGCGCGTCTGTCTGTCTGTCTGTATGTCTGTAAGTCTGTATGTATGTGTATGTCTGTATGTCCCCCCCTAATAACTTTTTATACAGTTCACGGTAAATAATGAAATTATTACAGAATATTATGCCATGACTGGTGAATACGACGCTATTTTTTTTA